>JARHVA010003035.1:1187500-1232500 GCA_037957365.1 Torreya grandis | reverse complement strand
CAAATTTATAATTGTTCCTGATGGAGTTGGTTCAATTAGAGATCATATTAATTTTTTTTGGCATTAGGTCAAAATGGATTTGATTTGGTGAGGGAATATTGGGGTGGGATAATTATGGTATATGGAGTGAGTTGAGAGTGGATATTTTTTTTGAGTAGAAATGAATGGAATGGAAATTGGTTGTTGGTGACTAAGTGGTGGTGGTGTTTGATTGATTATATTTTAATAGCTGATTATGTGGCTTTATTTTATGCTACTTTAGCATCTATGACACTTATTTAGCTACCTTATTATTTTTTATATTCCTTATCCTATTGGGTAGATTATTCTACCTCTTTTTTTAGATTCATATACTATTAAGGTGGTGTCATCTGTCTCCTTTTTCTTTTTATATTATTCCTATGCTTTCTTCTTTTTCTTTATTTCCCTTTCCTTTTTATCCCTCTTCTATCTCATTTTTCTCCTCCTATTTTTCTTTTTTCTCCCTCTCTTCCTTTTTCTCCTTTTCTTCCTTATCCTATTCTTCCTTTTCATTTTTATCCCTCTCTTCATTTTCATTTTTCTCCCATATTCATTCTCCTTTTTCTCATTTTGTTTATTTTCTGTCACTAATGCCTTTGCTACTTTATATTTGGTTATGACGTCTTATTGAGCATTTTTTAGCCTCTGCATTTTATTTTTATGTAGCCTCTTCTTTATCCTTACTTTATTTTTCCCTCTATTATACCTTATTTATTTCTTGTTTTTTTTATGGTTATTTTTTCTTGTTTTGATTTTTATTCCTTTTTTTAAATTTCCTTCTCCTTTCCACTTGGATTAGGTCTCCAACTATTTTACCTTGGTTAGTGCTTCTATGGATGCTTTTTGTTCTTTAACCAATCTAGTGGCCATGAATGTATATAGTTTCTTGGATTTACATATTTTTTTCACACTTTTAATCCTATAATTATTTTTCAATTTTTATTTCATCATCCAATTATTTATTTTGTTCTTCATCAACCTATGTATTTAATAGGTTGATAAGTAACTCTTCTTAGATCGAGTTTAATTTTTTTGTGTGATATTTTTACATTTTGATCTTATGCTTTTGTTTCTTTTTAGGTGGAATATATTTTGTCTATGGTGGAGGGTACGTATATTAATTTCTTTGGTGGAAAATCCATTATTTGTGTGACCAATGTGTGTTTATTTTCTTTTTTTAGATACATATATTACTTCCATTTTGTGTGTAGTGAGTACTTCATGAGTTTTTTTTATGGATGAGCTCTAAATTACAAATTCATGTGATTCCCTTCAATTTTAAATGATTCCTTAGGTGATAATGAGTGTTATTAGGTTTATTATATTTCTTCCTCTTATCCTATTTACATGTCACTAGATGTTTGGCCTTGAATTTTTGCCAATGACTCTTTTACTATATTATGTATGTCTTTTAGACCAAACTTCCCTAATATTTTTGAAAGGATCATGTGACTAGGATGATTTTATCTATGTGGTCATATAAATATTAATACTAAAGTGGAATAATAATTTTATTACATGAGATATATGGGTATATTTATAGGTAGTTAGTGGTGGTGGCAAAGTAAAACTCTTTATATATTTGGAAAAAACTTGCAAGGAAAATTTATACAACCTAAGGGTTTTTTTGTAACTCAATTCCCTAGATAAAAATGATGATAACTTATTGTTCTATGCTCACAGTCACCAACTGGTTTATTATATGTTCTCATATGTCTTAGTTGTATCCAATTATAATTGTACATTTTTTCATGGGAGGGTATTTATATACTACATAGCTAGGTAAAGTAATAGAGATCCATAGCAGAAAATTGTGCTTACCTTTCTTGATCTTCTAAATGTCAAAATTAAAATTATCCAAGAGGCCTTGGTAGAGGTTGTAATTTATCTTCATTTACATAATATTAAACAACATAATTACACTCTTAGTTCTCATAACATCTTACCTATTGGTAAAATATATTTTTCATGCTATTGATTTTAATATGTACATGTAGGTTGTCTCATGAATAGTTATGTGGATGTCACATTTGAATTTAATGGATTTTAACAAATTAGTAGAATGTGCTCATTTAACCCTTTATTATTTAATGTAGTTACCATGTTAATTTAATATGTAATAATTAGGTGAGGTTGGTCCAATAATAATATTCCATTCTGCATATATCTGAGTAGAATTTAGATTATGGTTTTTGCTATCACAAAATAGGGAAACCTTGCCCAAACATATAGCTTATTATATGGGATGGATTTTTATTTTGGATTATAATCCCATGTATTATATTACAATATCTAATATATGAGTTATACCATTTTCACTCCATCCAAATGTATTAATTTTCTATCGAATTGCATTGATGCATTTGAATATGTCGTCTAGGTGGGAAACATCATATAAAATGTTTTAAAATGATCATTCAAGGTTTGTTACTAAAGATTTTATGGGTACATGTGTTTTCTTTGATTTAATGAGTGTTATTGTATTAGAAATGAGTGGCACAGCCATTTTTATTATCTTTTCTATGTTGTAAATCTCTTAGTCACAAATTTAGCTAGACAGATTTTTGCATAGTTTGGGTTCTTGGAATTTTTTGTGAAATGAAGAAGCGGTGATGCATCAATTTTATAGTGTTTTATGTGTTTTTATAGGTAGAAATGAAGTGGAATGGAAAATTATTAGAATTTATTGGTGATTTTGAAACCATTGTCTTGTTGAATTGGCCTTTCCTTAGTGGTTAAAACTATCTTGTCTATCCCATCAATTTTGATGACTCCTTATGTCATATCAAATATATTATTTTATCTTGTTGTATTTGCACATTTATGTTTTCTTGTTGACTAACTATCCACATGGAAATTTATGAGTTTTTTTGACTTGATTTAATTAATTTTTGAATGGATTTGATTTGTGTATTTGCTTAGGGAGTTGTAGTCGATCAACCTACCCATTTATCTTAAGATTATTACATTAGAGGCCACATCATCTCATATCGACTCAACTATATTAGATTATTTCATTCAATAATATTTACAAGACCAAATACTACTATCCTTTGTTTTTATTGTCCCCAAGGTGTCATTTACCAAGTTTTTTCTTAGGTAGTTATTTTTTATTTTTATTTTTTCCCTCAAGCCATTGTTTACCTATTTTAAAATAAAAAATTATTTTTGTTTTTGTTTTTCCCTCAAACCACCATTTACTTGTATTGAACTTGAGAGTTATTTTTATTTATTTTTTTTGCCCTCAAGACACTATTTTACAAGTTTTAAACTTGAGAGTTTTCCATCTATTTTGTTAATTCTTATGTGACATCATTAATTGGTTTGTCTTAGGATGTATTTTCATTATGCAGAATTATATAGTTCAAGGTGAGATATATTATACTCAACACACCTAATCATTATTATTTTTTAGAATAGGGATCCATTAAAATTTGGATAGGCATAGTTATTTTTTGGAAAATCTTTTTCATCAACATTTGTATGTATATTAAATAAACTCAAGATTTAGAAGTTCCTATTCTTTACACATATGACTACTACTTAATATAAACATAATTGGCATTTCTTTGTTATCTAAGTTTCTATTGTGTGATTTATTTAGATGAACCTATTAATGGTCTTTTGGAATTTTTCATATATACAAGTTTTTGCATTTGGAATTCACACTTTTTTTCACTTCATAGTTTGTGCATTTCATGTTTTCTGGTCTTGAAAATATATTTTTGTACATTTTTTTCATCACAACATTTATCGTATATTTAGGCAAATCCAAAATTTTGATTCATCATGCATACAAAACTTGCTATGCCTTTGCATATTGTACACTTCATACGATGTGTATGTAATTCTTGGTTTTCACTATTCATGGACATTGATAGTTTTTCATCTATCTTTAGTCTTAAAATATTTTGTTTAGGAAGTTGGTTTTTGACATCTATGTTGTTGCAAATTTTGTTCTTCAAAACTTTTGTTTGTGACTTTTGACTAGCAAAACCTCAGGTCCTTAGGAACCATTAGATTTAAAGATATTTTACACTTCATAGATTTTGTTTATAATTTATGTTACATAAGTTATTTTAAATTTTGGTCATCAAAAAATGTTCATAAGTTGTGTTCATGAAAAGTGTTCCTTAAAATTTTCTCTTACAGAATTTGGTCTTTGGATATTTTGTTTGAAAATTTTGTTTTGCATAGTCTTCACATTCATGTTTCATATAATCAAAATGTAATAAGAGTTGTCTAGATTGGTCTCAACATAAATCCTAACACCTAAATTCTAAAGTCATGATACATGGCATAATCTATAATATCTGCACTAGGATTTACTATAATAATGTGATAATTTTAAAAAAATAAATTAAATTCTAGGTATTCTTTCATTAGATTACACCACAAGAATGTAATTAATGACTTTAGTATACATAATAAGTATTTAAATGATATATTAAACATGTAACATCTAATAGTTACTAAACACTAGTATCATATGAAATAAAACATAACTTTATATATAAATTAATTATATATTTCCTTCTATGTCTGGTACAATAATATAGCCACTACTATCAATGTACAATGGGTCAATAATTACATTTTCAAATAGCATAATTTATAAATAATAAATATAGTACAAGATACAAGGCTCAACAAAGCATGAGTCTCATGAAATATACTATCTTTTATAATATAAAGTTTAGTCTCCAAATAATTATTGATGTGGGGAGAGAGACCATCATCTAAGCTCTTTCCCACACCCACAACAAACCATCAATCCACCACATAATCCTCAAATCAAAAAATGGACCTCAGATCATAGTGTTGTAAGTATATATAGAGAAATGGGGTGAATTAGCTACACAAAAATTCACATTCAATTCCAAACACCATTCCATGAAGCATACATAAGATATCAATGTATAAGCAAACAATCACATACGTACATCACAAGGTAACACAAGAGATTATGTGGGAAACCCTCTTATGGAATAAAAACCACTAAACCATGCACATTTAATAATTTAATATAATTACAAGATTAAACATTTAGTTAAGCACCCACTTCATAAGGAGTTCCAACCTCTACCTAGTTGAGCACCCACCCAACTAGTCTTTTGTATGCTCTAACTTGCAAGGAGGCTCCAACCCCTAGGAAACCAAGTACCAAATAAAATATATTGAATATATTATCATATTTTACACCTATTTATTAATATTCAAATTATGATTACCTAATTTTTTTCATTATTTCCTCTTCACTCTGACTAAAACAACCTCTAGGGCTCACTCGCTCAATATGCCTCTACTAGGCTCATTGGGTCCATTAACTTGTGTATCCATATGAAATAACTTTATAAAATATTCATGAATAATAATATTAACCCTATGATTATCCTCAATTACCTTCCTCTAATCCTTCAATCAGATATTCTCTTCTCTTAACTCCACTCACACTCATCTAGTCAAAATAAGCCAATTAGGCCTTACCTTTATATCACACACTCCATCTAATCCATGTTGGTCAGAAAAGATACTTAAACCAAATATAAAACATGTAAAATAGGTACATACATATGTTACATATGATAAAAACATATTTAATATGTTGGTTATAATCTATAAAGGCTAAAACTCAATTAGGCCTAATAGAGACCTAATGGAATTAACCCTTCTTCAAGGCATACATTACCCTTGAACTCCTTGGCCCATATTTATCTTCCACTAACGATTATAAAAATTCATATATTATTTGAATATAAACATTATAAATCTAACTTGTGTCCTTAATACCTTTAAATCCATTTCAAACCTTGAACCTATCAATTAGTTATACTCACCTTTTAGGCCTTCACACATGAAAAAGCCTACTTATTAGGACTAAGGCATAAAATCATTCTTATCAAAAAAAAAACTTTAAAAATAAAACTAATATATCATTCATGACTTCATAAACTTATCCATGTCCATTGGACACACCACTTATGTTCCAAGTATCCAAACCACCTATGCAATAGGCTCACTTAGTTCTGGTCACACACAATCAAAGTGCAGTCAAGCATCTTGACTCTCCAAACTTTAATATCAACACAAAAGGACTAAAAATTCCTTATAGTGAACATTTCAGAGTTCCTTTATATATTAAAACTTATTATTTTTATTAACTCTGGTCAAATAGCTTCAAACTCACTTATTCAAACTAACCACTTAGACTGATTGTAGCCTCCAAGAGTACAATCATAAACTTGTTATTTTCACTTGAAAAAATAGTTTCATGAAATATAACCAACATAAGTGGTTCCTATAATCTCTATATATCATTATACATTAGTAAGATCTCTTGTATTGGCATCAATCATTGACCTAATATACCAATCACTTAGACCACTCTCACACTATGCATACACACCTAGATAAGGCATTTTGGCTTTGATAATTCAACTCCTAAAACTATTTATATACACTAAAACGTTATTTTATACTTAATTTAGGTCTCAAAACATAAAAAAATATCCATTTTATTCATAAAATCTTTCCATAATGACTCAAACACATCACTTACCTTAACACACTTGAAACTGTCAACTTAGCTCAACAACATAGTCATAGTGAACATGACTCATAACACCTTTACAATTACTTATCTAATATATAAATGTATTTAAAATTTCATTAAACATCCTTATCACATATTACAATACTAATACATATATTTCATGTGTAAAATTTATAACATATAGGTCAATCCTTGACCCTTACTCATTCACTATCTTCACTCATATAGACAGGTCACTTTGAGGGCATCTTCTTGCTTGTGTATAAGAAATATCAACACTTAATATATGAAATTAGAAATTCATAATGTCCATAAATTATTCTTGGATCAGTTGGGATAAATCATACATACACTTACAATTAGGGAGCATACAATTGTTAAGAGGGATCATGACCAATGTGAGGATCTGCTAAACCAGATTAGGGGACCAATTATCATAACACACTATGTGAGATAAGGTTCCCAAGCCTATAATCTAACACAATCACATAAAAACCCTAAAATATTACTATTATTTAATATTTCACTAATCTAATAATAATAAAAGTAAATCTAATCTAGTACACACCAAAGCTTGTGGCACAAAGTGGGTGTTAGTAAATCAAATCAATCAAAACATGTATAAGGAACTTCAAAAAATGTAAGTATGATTAACACCTTAATACATATAATATTAAGAGTAATATTATTTTATCCAACACTTATGCTAATTTTATCTACTGAAATAGAGGATAACAAAGTTTTAATATACTTACCTAAATGTGAACCCATCGAGACTCAATCTCTCCCTTGGCCAAAGGGGATTCACAAGAGTTTATTGTGGTTTGTAAGAATCGCTTTGGTATGACAAATCATTCAAGACCTATCCACAAGAATAGATTCTCCAAAATAAGAAACCTAAGCTAAGTCTCCTCAAGTAGAATGGTGGAAGAGAATATTGTGAATAAGCATGAGTGAATAATAACTCTTGATTACATATTCTAATAATGATTGAAATGACCTTGTATATATAGGTATAACATACCCTAAAATCATTCATGATCATTGGTTGTGCTAGGTCAACCTAGTCAACCTAACACATTTTCAAGCTAACTCACTAGGTTTGTCCTAGGTCATCCCAGATGCTAAAAAATCAAAAGAGAAAAAGTGTCTGCAAACTATACAAGGTTGACCAGGTTAACCGAGTATGCTAAATAGGTTAAAAGGGTGCCAAGAAAGGAAATGCAGGATATAAAGAGGAAAAATACTGGAAGACTATGAAAATGAGGAGAAACAACTTAGGGAAAGGTCTTAGAAACTATTTGTATTGGTAATAATATGTAAAAAAAGGGCAAAATATCTTTCAAATCACCAAAGGTCTACCCACCCTTTCCTAGAGCACCCTTTAGGGTGTGCAGTCAAGGAGATTTAGTCTTGATGGGTTCTTGTTATATGAAAAGCATTAGTAATTGATAAAGGTTTGAAAAATGTGTATACATATGCCCCACTTAAAGCTCTTCATGTGTCACTAAGGTGTAATAGGGGATGGTTCTTTGATAAATAACATAAGGACACACATAACGCTGATGCTAAAAAAATTATAGTATTTTAAAACCATAAAAATACTAAAAGTAAATGACTGAAAGGGAAACTAATTTAAAAATATTAAATAACTAAAAAGTAAATGCAATGCATACCTTGACCTACCCTTTATCATAGGATGGTTGTTTGATGTGTTGCTAGTTTTAATTGTGTAGGCCATAGAGACTACTTTTGATAAACCTAAAAATGTAAAACTAAAGATTGAAAACAAATAAATGGAATAAAAAACAAGATAGTTGGTTTTATGAGGACAAGATGTACTTGGGAAATTTGGCAAGCCAGGGTGACAAGTGCTACGTTAGACCAAATTACCAAGTAAAACAATAAGAGTAAATTAGGTAACTCAAAAGTCAAGGCTACTAAAGATTGAAAAACTTAGACAAGATATCCTAAAGTAAGAAAGGCAAACTCACCAAATCAAATAAATGATACTTGTCAAATAGGATGGTCAAATAAAAACAAAATAAATGGTAAAAAGACTAAATAAAAATACAAAATGGTAAACTAACATTGATGAGTCAGTAGTAATAATCTACATCTCAATCATTAATGGAAAAATGATTCAGGAAAAACAACATTGTCGAGTGAGCAATAACAAACCACATCTCACTCAACAATGGAATAAGGGAATGAACTTAGGTGTCCATAATAATAAGATAGAAAAATCATGATAAATGAAAAAAAGAAAGTAAAGTAAGTTTAGTAAATGAAAAGTGATATAAAGAAAATGATCCATAGTTACTCAAACATGTTTCACTCTAAGGATAGATGAAACTAAAACAAAGGAATGATAACATTTTGTTAATATATGAAGAAGAATGAATTAAAGGAGAATGGAAAACAAATTTAGAATCATGATTTGTCTATCAATGGAGGAAATGAAATTGGTGGAGGGGGTAATGAAGGAGAAACCAAGGTAGAGAAAACTATTTATTGAAGTTAAGACACTCAAATTGGGTTTGTAGAAACAGAAGGACTTTTTACCTTAAGGACTATGAAGAATATTCTCTTAGCAAACAAGTCTTGGGTAAAGAAATGGAGTAGATAGATCATCCTATGAAATCTATATGCATGAAAAGTAAAATGGACCTACCTCCCCATGATGTGTTCTTCACTCTTTAGGACCCCTTATAGATCTATCGATCTTCTATAAATATTGGGTACTTGCATGAGAAAGTATGTATCACCAGAAAGTTTTTTTCTAAAATCCTCTAATCCAATATACTGGCCTAACACACCCCAAAAGACTTTGGCTCTATGTGAAGCGAACTATGGAGTTTTAGCTTTTATTGGAGATAGGAGATGTGCTTGGAATCATGTTTTTTGTGTGAATTTGACTTTTAAAATTTGTATATTTCCTTTTAAATATCATTTCCTTTTGTTTAAATGATTTGGATTTTAACATTTTTTTATGGATTTTTCTATTCCTCCTCTATAAAAATTTGGAAAACCAAACATGGGTGATAAAGATGACTTTCATTTGAAAACATGGGACAAGGTTGTTAAGAGAGATAAACTTCAAAGAGTATGAGGCTTAAGAGTCTCATAAATCTAGGTGAAATAAAAGTTCTATCTTAACTTCAACCTTGTTTTATCCAATGAGGAGATGAAAGAAAGGGGAAATAAAGAAGAATGACACAGGGAAAACTTTGAATTGCTTCAAATTGAAAAAAATGTGACATAAGACAAAGAGGGTTACAATGATAGAAAAGTGTGATTCTTATCATAAGAAAGAGGGAAATGGAGGAAAACATGATAACATATATTGTTGTGAAAATTCCATCTAGCAAAAGAAGCAAAATATAAAGTTGAGAACAAGGATCAAGAACATGAAAATATGATAATTTTTTGAGGAGGGTCAGGTCCTATCCATGGTCTTATAAATCATCTCATAAAAGAGAGACCCAAGAGTGTGTTGATAAGTAATATAAAATAAAAGTGGGTGAGCCTTTTTACAAAGAAACTCGCAAAGAAAAACCCAAAGGATGCCCAAACAACATTGGCAAGTAATCAAAAAGAGAAGGAAATGATTAAAATATGGTGGTTTTATGAGGGATGTCAGGTCCTATCCATGGTATTACAAAGCAAATCATAAAATAAAAACCCAAAGGGTGCAAAAAATAAGGAAAAATGTAAGAAGATAAAAAAGACTATGGCACATAAATAAACCAAAAGACCAAAAGGGAGGACTAAGTTTGTGAAAAGAGGGTACTATTGCAAAGGAAGAGATCTATAGTTAAATAACATACAAAAATTATTTAGAAAGATATAGATAGAAAATATGACAAGAAAGAAATGGTTAGGCAAAGTACATTTTAAGGAATTAGACATTGGCAGGCTCTTTGAAAACATGGCCTTCATTAGTTTGAATGTGGTAAGTACTTGGACCTAGAATGTCTTTAACTAAATATGGGCCCCACCAGTTTTGGGCATATTTTCCTTCTTTGTCATTGGTGTAATCTAATTTAAATACAAGCTCACCAAAATTAAAATTGTAGACTTTAACACATTTATTATGTTGTCGAGCGATGTGAGCCTTATATTGGTAGTTATGTTGTAATACAAAAAGGTAGCATTTATCAAGAAGATCAAGGAATGAAGATGAGATTCACGTAATTCTTCATTGGGAATAATTCCATAAATAGATATATGAAGAAATGGAATCTCAACTTCTAATGGAAGGACTAACTCAAAACCATAGACTAACAAAAATGGAGTTGCTCTAGTGTTAGTGTGAATGCTAGTATGATAGGCCCAAAGTGTATGGTAAAGATGAATATGCCAATCCATACAGGTTTCATGAATTGTATTTTGGAGAATTATTTTGAGAATTTTATTGTTGCCCTCAGCTTGAGCATTACATTGTGGATGATAAGGCATGAAAAACTTATGATTGATATTAAATTTGGTACAAAGTTGTTTAACATGTTTATTTTGAAATTAACACCATTATCTAAAATGATGGTATGAGTAACACTAAAGTGGAAAATAATTTGTTTAAGAATGAACTTGGATATGGTAGGACTAGTAACATTAATAAGGGGCATGGCTTCTACCCACTTGGTAAATTACTTGATAGCAGTGATTATGAAGATGTGCCTATCTTGGTAATGAGGAATTTTACCAATTAGAT
Source organism: Torreya grandis (assembly GCA_037957365.1). NCBI lineage: Eukaryota > Viridiplantae > Streptophyta > Pinopsida > Cupressales > Taxaceae > Torreya > Torreya grandis. Next base: position 1,221,212 of record JARHVA010003035.1, on the reverse strand, counting down.
CGAGTCCCCATGTGTAAATTAGTGAAGGAAATTCAATAGTTTGATGCTCAGTAGGAGGTGAATGTATAAGATCATTGTGAAGTTGAAAATGATTAAACTTCTTGGTAAATTAGGCCAAAAGTAACTCATATATAGGTGTTTGCATGTTGTATCATGTCCATTATAGTGACCTCCATAAATTACCCCATGTGATTTTTCAAGAAGAGGGACCTCATCTTGCATAACATAATGGAGAAAAGTACCTTTGGAGTTATGATAGTAAAGGATGTTATGTCAAAATGCATGCTTGATGCTTGTTTACAAATGCATGTCTTTTCATGAGAATCTAGATCAGGAGGATAGGTTTGATGTTCTAAGTATTGAATGATATCTTGATATCAAGGGTTTTGTCAAATAATCATAGACTCAATGTGATAGATAAGGGAGTCAGGTGGTTGGATAAATGATGTAGATTATTTGATTTGTATAATAAAGGAAGGATTAGAAAGAACTTGATGAGGATGAAAGAGTGAAGTTGAAGAGGTAATAGAATAAGTAATGGAATTTTGGTCTCGAGGAATAGGATCGATAGTGAAAGAGATAAAGTACTTAGAAAGAGTGGTCAAAATTTGATGATAGATAATAATCTTCTCACTTGTACATTGATAATAACCATTAACTTGATGATAAATGAGCTAAGAATATCCTAGAACATGAATATATTGGATGTTAAGATCAAAATTAGCTCTCATTCCTAAGATAAGAGATTCCTAGTTAGCCATATTGTTGGTGACATAAAAGGTGAAGAGAAAATATAAAGGAATAATCTTACCAAGAGGACTAGTGAGAATGCAACCATCCCTAGATCCTTTAAGGCATTTAGCACCATCAAAGTGGAGGGTCCAAGTATCCTCATGTAAGTTAATAGTAATTTTAGGGAGCTCCTTAACTACTTTTAATTTAGTAGTACCAGAGGGAGGGGAAGATTATTCAATATTATTGGCTTCAAGATGAAAATTAATGCTATGAAAATACTCTTTAAGGTATATTGTCATCGAGAAGATCATTTTGAAGTAGAGAAGTGGTCAAAATGGGAGCTATGACAACTAGGTCAGCTATGACTTGCCCTTTAACATATTTTTGTGTGATGATACATAGATCAAATTCAATAAGTAAGACCATCCATTTACCAATTCTATCTCTAGGAAGATAAGCTTTGGATAAGAAATAATGAAGGGGGTAAGAATGAATGATGACATAAGTAATTTTTCATATCATATAATAATGAAGCTTTTTAGCTACAAAATAGATAGAGATGTAATCACACTCAACTTTGGTATAATGTATCTCATAATCAAGGAGGCCTCATCTAATGTAGTAAATAACATACTCTCCTCAAGTATCATCTTGTTGGGAAAGCATTACCCTAACTAAAATAGGTGTGGAAGAATTATAGAGAATTAATGGTTTATAATTAGAAAGTATATGAAGTGTAGATGGATGAAATAATGAATATTTCATATAATCAAAGGATTGTTGACATGGATCCATCCATTCTAAATCTATACCTTTCTTGAGAAGGGAATTGGTAGAGTAAATATGATAATCCATTTTGGGGAACAAATACTCTAATTGCCCCAATTTTGCCTAAATAAGTTTGAATATCAAGAATAGAATGAGGAATGGGTAATTTAACAATATCACTAATTTTTTTTGGGTCAACATTGATGCCATGAAGAGAGACTAAGAATCCTAAATTTTTTCTAGATGTGACTCCAGAAACACATTTGAAAGGATTAAGTTTAACTTTATATTTAAGGAGGTGGTCAAAGATGATAACAAGATCAAAATATGGTTCTTATGATGCTTGGATTTATAAATTAGATCATCCACATAAGTTTTAACAATATTTTGGATGAGATCATGAAAGATGTGAGTCATAGCATGTTTGTAGGTAGCTCTAGCATTTTTAAGTCCAAAGGGAATTTTGAAATAATAGTAGGTTCCCCATTTTGTGGTGAAAGTATACTTATGTTGGTATTTAGGAGTGATATGAATCTAATTGTATCTTGATAAGCCATCTATAAGAGATACCCTTTCAACACCAACCATGGAATTAATGATGGCATCTATGGAAGGTAAAGGGAATTTATCTTTAGGAAAAGCAAGATTAAGGTTTTTAAAATCAATACAAATGTGAATGACCCTATTAACCTTCTTAAAAATTGGAAATTTTTTATAAACCCATTAAAAATAATCCATTAGTTCAATTAATTTATCATCTAGTATAATAAGTTCAAGTGAGAATTTGTGTTGCTTTTGATGCACTGGCTTAGCATCAGGATAAGTGATGATGTTATGAACCATAATATTAGGGTCAATGATATGCATGTCTTGGTAAGACCAAGTGAATTCCTCTTGATATTTATAAAAAAATAAGCTAAAGTTGTTAAGCTTAGATGGTGAGAGTTATTGATAAATTATGATTGGTCAAGGAGAAGATGGGGTACCATATTTGATACTAGTTATTTTTTTAATAAGCATGGCATTTAAATCTCTAAAATGGTAAGGTGAATTAGGCAAGGCTGAAATTGGATTTGTTTTTTATCAATCCTAGTGACAAAGTTGTTGAAGCAAGGAGTTTTATTCTTGAAATTTCCAAGTTTATGATGATATCAAGGAATTTGATGTTCTCGAGCATAAAGTAACTCAAGAATAACTTAATCACTAGGCAAGGTAGGAAGATTACCATAAAATTAATCATCTACTTCAAGATTTAGAATTTACAGCCATGGTGATCATATTCAAAATGAATCTAATGGACATCAGTTGTGTTGGCATCTAGTGTAATTTTGGAAGTAGATGAAGAGGATGGATTCAAAGAGATAGGAGTGTTGATACATTCAATGATGGGAGAAGAATTTGAGGAAATGGTAGGATCCAAAAGAAGTAGATAATATGTAGGAACTTCTATAGGTTTAGAAGGCGTAAGTTTTCCTACCACCCAAAGAGTATTGATAAGTAGAGAATTAGTGAAAGTTACATGGCCCTTAGGATATAAGTAATGATGTGTAGATATGGTATGTATATGTTTATTAAAGGAATGAGTTTGGGATAAAATATTTTAATAGTTTTGGACATCCAAGTCTTTAGATTGAGCTTAGGACATGATATTATTGTCATCATATTTTGGAGAAATCATACAAGCTTGAGAATCAGGGGTATTTCCAGAAGGTGAAATCCCAATGTTGATAAATTTATGAAGGGACAAGGTGAGAGGATCTTGGAATAATTTAACTACTCTAAATTCATTACAAGTGAAGGCATATTCAATAAAATAGGCTCCTTGGCATTGAATAGAGGGGGAAAATTGGTAATTTCATCCATAATCTCAAGGTAAGAGAGAAGGAGGAAGATAATCCATAATATATGGGGGTATATTGTTAATATTACAAGTGTGTTTCAATTCATTAGGCTCATCATCATCAAAATAAAACAAGAGTAACTTGAAGATCAGGATTCATGTTGATGAACTCAAGTAAAAGAGCACTATTGATTTTAGAAATTGTAGGAATTTGATATTAAGGATTAGGATTGGGAAGCTAGATGCTCCATGGGTTGGGATCATCTTAAAATATTATGGAATATCAAGGATCATAAGCTTAATTATAATAGTCTTAGGTCCAATGGTCAATGGAAGCCAAATGTAGCCATGTGGCTTTTGATTAGTCTTTTCAAAGTCGTGTCAAGTAAGATAGGTTTGTTTAAAATGGTCCTTGTTATAACCAAGTTATTGAATGAGCCATAAGGATGTGACATTAATAATAGAACCTTTGTCAACTAGAAATTTTTGGATAAAGGTGGTAATAATGGATACTTTGATAAAGAGAGTCGGACATTAGCATGAAAAATAATTTTGTCATTGATCACGTCTTATTCAATAAATTCAATGGAAGGCTTGGAAGAAGGACACATAGTCTCAATGGTATTGACATTAGTTGGTTGAGAATAAATAGAAGGTGGGTTTTCATCATTAGAAGATGGATATTAAATCTGTTGAAGTTGTTACACAAGAAATTTATGATGATAAGGTGAAGTACAAACCAAATCCATAAGAGGAACCTTACAAGGCATAAATTTGAGTTATTTAAGAAAATTTGAATGTGATTTAGAAGAACCAGTACAAGGTTTAGAAGGCAAATTAGATTTAGGAGGTATAAATGTGGTGGGAGGATTGAAAGGAGTAAGTTATTACTTAAGTGCTTCTAAATCATCATGAGTGGTAGTGGTATCTTTAATCAATTGTTCTTCTAAATATTTTTTCTTAGGCTTGGTAATAGGATCTTTGTGAGCTAGTTTATGATGATAATTAACCTGGTAGTGTTGACATATTGAGAGTTGTTATAATATAGGTCATAATCAATATCAATGGCCCAAAAATAGTTAAAATTTGATTGATTATTGTTTGAATAGTATTTTGTATTATTATAAATATAGGATTTAAAGTTTTAGTGTTTTTGAGATGCAATATCATACTCTTGACGACCAATTTTTATCATAGCCTCATGGTTGAATGAGTCACCAAGCATATAATAAATAACACGCTTAGTGATCCCTCTATATGATTCATTGGAATGCCCAGTTTTGGCATGGAACCATCATAATATATTGGGATCATACTACTTAGGAGGAGCATTGGGATAAATGAAAGGTTTCAAGGGTGGTAAATTTGTTTGCATTTATTGAACCAAAAGAGGTGTATGAGATACTAAGGGAACATCAAATTTGGAAACTCCAAGTTTGGTTTGGGAAGTATTACTAATGATAGAATTAGATGTTTTAAAACATCCTTTAAGTATTTTATGATTGGGTTTGAATTGATTCATAAGAAATTCTTGACACTTAGTTTGGTTAAGAGCTTCATTAAGAGTTTGACGAGCAAAGGATCAAAACTTGTATTAAAGACTTGGAGTAAGATAGGTAATAAAGAGTTTGAATAAATTATCATCAGTTATATTATGATTGGATTTATGGGATAAAGATTTACATATTTTTTAAAGTCACGAGGTGATTCATTGGGAGATTATTTAACATTTATTAAGTGACTAAGACAATTTTTAGGAAGATAATTATGTTGAAACTCTTTAACCAATAGATTGACCAAATATTCAAGTTTTAAAATAGAATGTTAAGGAAATTTATTATACCATTCTAATACGTCACTAGAAAAAAAATTTACTAATATTTTAGTTATGGTAAATGCATTAGTTTAGATACACTCTTTGTAAAGGTTGCCAAAGTAATTAAGGAATGAAGTAGGATCTTTAGTCCTATCATATTTGATAATTGGAGTTATGTTACCAATATCAATGGATACAATGAAGGCAACTAAAGATTAATTTTTAATTGTTTGAAGCATCTTTTTATTCATTATGGGTTGAGAAATAACATTGCTTGAGGCATACCTAAGAGGTGGAGGAATATAATTAGGATTAGCTTGAGGATGAATAGTTGGAGGTTGATTAGTTACATTGATTAAATATTTTTGAAGTTTCATCATTTGGTTGTTATTAGAGTTTTACATGATGTTCATTTGTTGAATGACTTGATCTAAGAGTTGGGTTATATTGGGAGGTGAGTTGGTGTTGGTTGGATTACTCCTCAAATTAATGTTAAGGGGAGGGTTATTAGAATGGTTATTAGTGGGATTGTTAAATATATTTGTATCAATCACTACCACATTGGTTTGTATTTTTTTAGAAGTGTCTTGATAAGTATGGAAAGGATTGTATCCATCAACTTCATCTTGATGTGTTATTTTCACCATGTTATAGTTCATAGATGAAGGAGGAAAATAAATACCCCAAGAGTGATAATTCTTTTAAGAGGGAAAGACAGGAAGGAATAAAAATACCATATAGTATCTAAAAGGATTTAGGTTTTCCAAAAATATTCTAATAGGATACCTCATTCTGATTAAAAAGAGATGGACAAGATGTAAAACTAGAGAAATGGGAAATTATATTGAAAAACAAGAAAAACAAGAAATAGAACTAGGCCAACTAGATCAACCTAGTACATGAAACATGGCTTGTAGACTGTAGTAGGTTAACAGGATCTAGTGCAATGCATAGAATCCAAAAGAAGTATAGAGTCGACCAGGTTAACCCAATACAGTGAACAGGGAATAGGAAAAGATTGATAATAAGCTTGGAAATGAAAAAAGACAATTTTTAGCTAATTTAAGAATGTAAGTGTAGAAAGGAAACACACAATTAATTGAATTGATGTTGGCCAATTTAATTAGTGCACACAAATCAAAATATTACACTAACACTATTTATTATAAGATTTTGCACACATAATTGATCAAAGAGAAAGAAAACAACTTTTAAGGTAAAGCTAACTACATGGTCAACCTAGAATGTTGATTAGATTATTAAGAATTATTTTAAATGTAAAGGGAGATTGGCTATAAGAAAGGTACTAGATAAAAATCTATGGATAGTTTTAGGTAAGTTTAAGATGAAAGGGAGTATAGTGGTAATGATACAAGCTTGGCATTGGGGCCTACCACCTCACTTCACACATCATAAGAATAAGGGTAATGGGTACATAGCAAAAATATACCATTAACCATGCTTTATACTTGACCAGAACATCAAGTTGGCTTACCCCTTGGTGATGAAATCCATGTAGGTAGACCTAGGTAGTCAAATATTTAAATTCTTGTTGATGTTTAAGTGATTTATCTGTATGTATAAAATATTAGAAATAGTGAAACTAAGTGATTATTTGAAAATTCCCTAATTAGACTATGTGAGCTATTTTAAGCATGCAAACAAAAGAAAAATAAATATGTGATTAACATATATGGTTTATTACAACTTTGAAATGAGGTATAGTTGAGAAACTATATGGATAATCATATAGAACATGGTTGATAAGGTCAAACTTATACTATGGAATCAAAGTCTAAAAATGAACTAGGTCGATCAGGTCAACCTAGTTATTTCAGAAAACAAAGAACATAGAACTAGGTCCACAAGGTTGACCTAGTAGACTATGTAGGGGTAGTTTTAAAGACTGAAAACTATGAAAGTAAAGTATAGAAACAAAAAGATACAAAGGAATATAAAATGTCTTGAATAGTTTAGAGATGAAAAAGGAGAAGATTATTGATGAATAACCTTGGAGAAAACTATCAAAAACTTGTAAACTATGTCGAGGTGGTTGATCAAGTAATATAGGAACTTATTGAAAAAGTGCTAAAAATGCACTAGTTTGACCTGGCTGGCCTAGTAGGTTAAATAACAAGTCTAAAATATAAAAATCTTGCACTGGGTTGAGTTGGTTGATCTAGTTGTCTTAACATGATCTTTTCAAGTTTTAAAAATTGTACTACGTCGAGATGGTCAAGCCAATTACCTATTCTTGTAAACCTAAACATAGAGATAAATAACTAGGTCGATAGGGTCAATCTAGCTTAATAAAGATATGATAAAAATAATGATGAATATAAATGATATAAGTGAAATAAATATTACAAGGTTTTGATTCATGTTGAGTTCACCAGAATGTATGCAATTGAAAATGCCTCATGTCCATAAAGCAATCCTAGATCAGATGGGATATAACACACCTACACTTCTAATTAGGGAGCATATAATTTTTAAATGGGATCATGACAAATGTGAGGACTTTTTAGACCTGATTAGGGGATCACTTATCATAACATAATGTGTGAGATAGGGTTGTAAAGCCTATAGTCTAACACAATCACATAAAAACCCTAAAAGAGTCTTATAATTTAATATTTCACTAATTTAATAATAAGAAAAGTAAATCTAATCTAGTGAACATCAAAGCTTTAGGCATAAAATTAGGGATAGTAAATAAAATCAATCAAAACATGTATAGGGAAATTCAAATAAAGTAAGTATGAGTAACACCATAATACATAGAATATGAAGAGTAATATTATTCAAGCCAACACTAATGAAACTTTTATATACTAAAAGAGAGGAGAACAAAGTTATAATATACTTACCTGAATCTCAACCCATATAGACTCAATCTCTCCCTTGGCCAAAGGGGCTTTTAAAGAGGTTTTTTTGGTTCATAAAGATCACTTTGTTAGGCCAAAGGCATCATCCAAGACTTATCCACAAGACTAGATTCTCCAAAATAAGAAAACTAAGCTAACTCTCCTAAAGTAGAATGGTAGAAGAGAAGATTATGAAGAAGTGTGAGAAAATAATAACTCTTGATTGCATATTCTAATAATGATCAAAATGACCTTGTATATATCAGTAAAACTTACCCTAAAATCATTTGAGAATGTCGGTTGTGCTAGGTTGATCAAGTTAACCTAGCACATTATTGGCCTAACTCACTATATCTATGCTAGGTCAGCTAGGAGGCTAACAAATAAAAAGAGAGAAAGTGTCCACAAACTTTACTAGCTTGACCAAGTTGACCTAATATGTTGAATATGTTAAAAGGGTACCAAGAAAGGAAATGAAGGATGAAAAGAGGAAAAAGACTAGAAGACTATGCAAAAGAGGAGAAACATCTTAGGGAAAGGTTTTAGGAACTAGTTGGATTTTTAATAATATGAAAAAAAGGGGAAATAATCCTATGAATCACCAAAGGTTTGCCCACCCCTTTTGTGATGCACCCCTTAGGACATGCACTTAGAGAGATTAAGTCTCAATAGGTTCTTATAAGATGTAAAGCATTAGTAATCAATAAAAGTTACAAATATTATGTGTATACACTTACCAACCAAGGTAACATGAGGTATATGTATTAAATAAAAAATACATACCATTTGATCCATCCATAGTCACTTACACATTATACCTAAATAGGTTCTCACTCAAGCCTAGTTTCCTTCACATTTTCACTACCTACAATCTAGTGATAGGTCAACTTGATTATCCAAAATGATTGACATAGAGATCATATATTTCTAAAAAAAAGTCCATGGTTCGAAATAATAGGTATTTTCCTTCAATCCCCATCAACTTGTATATGTTTACTTAGTCAACCCTAGTTGTAGTAAGAAATTATTTAGAAAGAAGCTCTTTTTGATACATTCTACTCAATTCCTTGACAACAACTACCACATAGATGTTCCTGGAGGAGTCATATAAAATATAAAATAATCTAAATTTATCAAAAAATCCATTCTAGGCTAAAACTATTCACATCTTTCCAAATGCTCCATTATGAGGGTGTACAGGCACCAAAAACCCTTGACCTTCTTAATGTTTGTTCATAAAGATGAGGGATTGGTTTTTATACAAAATTCTTATATATTATGTTTAGGACCCTTCCCTAACTACTAAATCTATATTGGGTCACCATGTAAACTCTACACATGCCAATAAACATCTCAAGTTCTTTCTCGAGCTTGGGAACTTTCACTTTGCATGTAGAGGAGACCTTCTAATGTGATACCTTACTTTTTATTTCTCCTTAGGACACAAATTTTTTTATACACTTTTTAATAACCTATTAAAACCTCATTCAATTATTAAGTGTGATATACCTTGTTTACAACTCACTTTTATTATTCATTTGAACCTCACTAGATGTCTTGACATACTAGGCCTTCAGTTGCAAGTCACCTTAGGTCTGTAGTATGACTTTCTCACCACTATATATGATATCAAAAAATCATCCACATATCAAATTCACTTATTTAATACTTATAAATCTATAATCCATGTTCACTCATGCCACATGCCTCTTGCATAAACAAGTTACCAAGTTTGTTCCTTCTTACACTAGAATAGACATTTCATGTTCAAAGCCTTCTTATCACTTCATGATATCAAACTTAATCAATGTCATCACCACTTTTTCATTAAATTTTAAATCAATGAAAATGCTTTTACCAAAAAAACTCCCCCTTTATCATTGATGGAAACTTCTTTTTCTCCTTCTCCCCCTTTAACATTAATGATAAAGTTGAATAAACAACAACTAATCTCCCCTTAACATCATGCATGTATTAAAATATATTTTAGGTCTTCAATATACTCACCTACCTTTAATTCACATGGATGAACAATTTTACCCCTTTGACATACACATCATGATCATCTTCTTCATGTAACAAACGTATACTTTCTTGTTATTTTTCTAGGAAGCTTGTCTTTGGATTCTCACTCACTCTTGCTTACCTAATCCTTGGACATATTTACTTATAAAGATAAAAATATCCCTCTATGTATATACATGAAGATTAAATACATTTTAAAAATTATGACTTGGTTTGATCAAGTCATCATATCAAGCTTTATGACTTATCTATTGAGATTTGTAGTAGAATTCTCCATCATGACTTAAGCTTGAAAATGGAACATCTTACATATGTTCCCCCTCACATAATTAATATTTATTCAAGCCTCTCAAACTATCTAAGTTATCTTCCCTTAACTCTAAGCTCCATCTAGAAAAATTCATCTTTAGCAAGTCTCCTCAATAAATGAACAATGAGACTTAATGGCCCATACTGCCCTCACCAAAGTACCAAATCATATTAAATACTTCATTTAAATCTTCCATAATTCTCATCAATTATTTATACAAATTCCAATCATTTTTTGTCACTATTAAGGAATCATTGTCCCTCATGTTACTAATAAGTCTCATGGAGACCTAATCAACATGGATCCAATCCTACTCACTTACCTCTATATTCTTAGATCAATTAGACCACCTCAATTAGTATCGATCAAATTCAAAACATGTCAAAGTAACTCTTCATAAAATCAACAATAATTTAATGATCTTTAGATCATTATCCCTTTCTGAAACATCTCATATACAAGGCATAGACTCAAAGGCAACGTTTGAAACAACATTATCTACAATAGGCACACTTAGAATCCTAACAAAAAAATTATAAAAATTGACAACCTTATATGACATTAACAACATGCCATCACATTCCTATATGACCTTATGATGTCATCATGATGCATCTAGAATGATTCAACCTTCAAGATACTCTTTAATCTGACCAAAGAAATAATATTCTACATACTCACAGTCAAACTTTGCTTATGATGGCATAGAAATTGTGATTTTAAGAACACTGATGATATTTTTATGACCTTTAAAATAATTAAATCGCTCATTAAAACATCTAATATCATAATAAAACTCTAACAAGACTACCAATGATCTCATAAACCATTCTTCAATGCATCCCTTCCACTATTCTAAATCTTACACCTTAGACACCTCCTTGATCTCAAACATGCATTACAAGCATGGACATTACTAAACGAAACCTTGCACTTAATACATTCAACACTCACAAATATCTAAGAAATATTAACAAGTTTATTTACCTTGAAAAATACATACCTAGAGTTTGACAAGGTAAAGCACCTTGAAACCGTTAATATTCTACCTTGCACCTCTTGAGCCAGCTCTTCCTTGTAGGGAACAAAATTGATCATGCATAGAGATTACACATGTACTATATGACTTTGAAAATATTGACACACATTTTGATCAATCACCTTGAGCTTTTAAGAACATCAAATAATGCAACAACTCCAATGGAGTACTATAGCAACCTCTTTCATGCAAGTTTTCTTAAAACATGATGCTATAGGAAACACTCCCCTTAAAAACACTATGAACTCCTTCATGGATTCTAAAACCTGGTAACTAGACCTCTTATAACCCTATTAGGTCATTGAGACAATAAGGAAACAAGATGCTCACCATACAATATTTAAGAACACTATTGCACTCTCCTTCTAGCTCAAAAATCATGTGAATATTTAACAATAAGATACCACAATCTATCATTGTCATATGTTTCCAATATGACCTTATTAGGTCACCATAATATCAAGAACCATGTCTTATTTATATAACCCTATCATGTAACTCACATAACTTTTATGCTTACTCTCAAGGCACATATTAAATGATAGTAACACTCTTGAAAACTTCTCTATTCCTTAAAATTCAAGAAAAATATATTTACCAAGAATATATTAGTCTTGAGGACCAATCATCCACTCTTACAAACCTATACCTTCTAGGAAACTTGCACATATCTATACCTATCATGATAGCTAAGAGACCAATTTGAAGTGCTTTGACAATACCTTTATCTCCATATGTATTGAGAGTGATTTTGTCTATCAAAATAGGTTTGATCTTGAACTTAGATTCAACATATTTTTTTTCATCAATATTGATAACATCTTCATGTATAACTCTTTACAGACCTCAACCATGATCTTCACAAACTTATTCATTACTGTAAACAAGATGAACATTATCCTTATAACACTTCATGCTACTTAGGATAACATGTAGGATATAAAGCCTCTTAAAAAGTTATAGATTTGATACCAATTATTTGAAGTAAATACTAAGAGGTGGGGTGAATCAATTTCACAACAATACATATTTAATTCTAAACACCATTCTATGAAGCATATACAACAGATTAATGCATAAGCAATAAATTACACAAGTACATTAAAAGGTAACATAAGATATTATGTGGGAAACCCTCTTTAGGGATAAAACCTACTAAACCATGAACATGTAATATTTTCTTATAATGAAAATATTCAACATTTAGTGAAGCACCCACTTCACAAGGATCTCTGACCCCTACCTAGTTGAGCAGCCACCCAACTAGTCTTCTGCAAGTTCTAACTTGAAAGGAGGCTCCAAACTCCTAAGAAACCAAGAAAAAAATTAGATACATTGAATATATAATCATATTGAGAACATATTGATGAATCTTCAATTTATTATTCCCTCCTTTGTTTATACTCTTTCCTCTTCAATCTCACTCAAACAACCTTTAGGGCTCACTCACTAAATATGCCTCTTCTAGGCTCATTAAGTAAATTCACTTGTGTCTCCATATAAATAAATTTTATTATATATTAATTATTAATTCTATTCATACTCTTATGGTCCTCAATGACCATCCTTTACTCCTTCAATGAGCTATTTTATTTACTTAATTACACTCACACTCAATTAGTCCAAATAGGCCAATCAGGCCTTGCCTTTATACTACACACTTCATCTAACCCATCTTGGTTATAAAATATCCTTAAAAAATCATATAAAACTTAAAATATGTCCATAAATATGTTAAATATGATAATTAACCACTTTATATGTCACTTATAACCTGTAGAGGCTAAACCTCAATTAGGCCTAATACATATCTAATGGAATTAGCCCTTCTTCAAGGCACACGTTACCATTGAACTCCTTGGCCAATATTTATCATCCATAAATGATTTAAAAACTTCAAATATTAATTTAATAGAAATATAATAATATTACCTTATGTCCTTACTACATTTAAATCCATTTCACACCTTGAACCTATCAATTAGGTCTACTCACCTTTTAGGCCTTCACACACAGAAAAGTCAGTCTCTTAGAACTAAAGCATAAAATAACTTTTATTAAATATAAAACTTGAAAAATAACATAAATATATCATTAAATACTTCATAAACTTATCCATTTCCATTTGACATCACCACTCAGGCTCCTTCCAAGCATATAAAAACACCTCTACAATAGTTTCACTTAGTTTTGGTCACACACAATCAAAGTATTGTCAAGTATCTTGAATATCCAAACTTGAATATGAAAAGAAAAATACTTCTAATTATTTCTCATGAAAATTTAGACTAAATTTACATATTAAAGCTTATTTATTTCCTCAAATTAGGTCAAACAACTTTGAACTCATTTATTCAAACTGACTACCCATACTGCCTATAGCCTCTAAAAGTATAGGCATGAATAATTTGTTATTTAAACTGGAAAGAAATAATTTCATGACATATAATCCAAATATATTGTTTATATGATATCTATATATCATTATTCGTAAGTAATATCTCTTTTCTTGGAAATATCCTTGGTCTAATAGACCACTCTCACACTTTCCATACACAACTAGACAAGCCTTTTTGGAATTGATAATTCAACTCCTAAAATTACCTCTCTAACTTCCATAGGTATTGTATAGTTAATTAAGTTCTCAAGAAATAAAACAATATACATTTTATGAATCTCCTCTTATCATAAGGACTCAAACACATCACTACATTAGCACACTTAGAACTATCAACTTGGCTCAAAAACATAGTCATAGTAAACATGACTCCTAACACCTATAGGATCACTTAATTGACCTATAAATGTATTGAAAATTTAATTAAATGTACTTATCACATCATAAAACAATAACACATAGATTCCATGTGGAAAATGTATAACATATATGTCAATCCTTAACCCTTACTCATTCACTATCTTTACTCATACAAACAAGTTATGTTGAAGGAATATTATTGCTTATGTATGAGCACTATAAAAAATTTAAAACCAAGGGAACATGAGGAATATATCTTTAAAAAATAACCTAAACCATTTTATCAATCCATATTCACTTTCACATTAGCTGTAAATATGTTCTCATTCAATCCTAGTTTCCTTCACTATTTTCATTATTTGTAATCTAACGATATGTCAACTTGATTGAAAAAAGTTATTGACATAGAGAAAATAATTTTCAAAATAACTACATGGGTCTCTATAAAAATTCTTGGCCTTCACCTCCATCAAATTATATGCATTGACTCTCAATCAACCCTACCTATAATACAAAATTCTTTAGAAACAAGCTCTTTTTTGTACTTTCTACTCACTAAATTGACACACCAATACCACTTAGAGGTCATTTTAGGAGTCATATACAACATATAATAACAAAAATTGATCAATAAATCCATTTCGTGCCAAACCCATTCACATCTTTCCAATCACTCCACTATGAGGGTTTGTAGGAACAAAAACCTCCTTACCTTCTTAATGTTTGTTCATAAAGTTTAGGGCTTGGTTTCTATACAAAATTCTTCTAAAATATTATTAGGACCATTCCCCAAATACTCCAAATGGCTCAGGTCACCATGCAAAATCTACATGTGCCAATGAGCATCTTAACTTCTTTCTTGAGCTTGAAAACCTTCATTTTGCATGCATAAGAGACCTTCTAATGTGATATATTATTTTATCTTTCTCCTTGTGACCCAAAACATAGTACACACATTTAATCACTTATTCAAACCTCATTAAATTATTACATGTTCTTTACCATCTTGAAAACTCACTTTGACATTTGATTTGAACCTTACTAGGTGTCTTGGCATACTAGGACTTCATTTTCAAGTCACCTTAGGTTTAGAGTATGACCTTCTCACCATTTTATATGATATAAACACCTCATCCACATCTAAAATTTAATTATGACATGATTATCAATCTATCATCCACATTCACATAGGTCACATGATTCTTGCCTCAACAAACTACCAAGCTTGTTCCTTATTACACCAAAATAAACATTCCATGCTCAAATCCTTATTATTACTTCATGATATCAACCTTAATTAATGACATAACCACTTTGTCATTACCTTTGACATAAATGACAACATTTTTTCTAATACATGAATTTTTAGATAATGACAGTGTGGGATTCCAGAGAGATAAGCTAGTACCCATGTGTTGTAAGATATATAATACATGATGTGTACCATAAATAATATATGTTCTAACATGATAACACACAAACATGTAGATCATATATATGAAATGAAAATATTTAAATAAACATTAATGTTTATAAATTTTTAAAATAGTTATTGATCTCTTGGATTAGTCAAATTCATACAAAACACTTGATTTGAATACCTTCATCTGGCATTGGTGATGATAAGTAAGCTAGTGAAGTCCATCTTGTTCTTTAGTTAGTAATAATAATGTGAGATTTGGTTAATATAATATATAACGAACATATTCAAATAGGTTACTTCTTACTAGTAGGTATAAAACATGATAACTATAAGAATAATCAATAACACATACATTTAGTCTGTCAAACCTATGTAATTAATCTCAACTATATTATTTATCACATAAATAATATACATAAACAAATACAATCTATACCAACTAGGTATAATAATATACTTAGACTGCATGTTTCTAATTTTTGTAAGTAAACTCAAATGTAGTACATTCTATTGCAACAACAATATCATAGTCTATTTATTTTTATGTACACATTTCTCAATTAAAAATAACCAATCATAATAATTTCAAAGATTAAACATTGCATAAAAAAAGACTTTTATCACATGAAGATTAATCTTTCATTTATACAACTTGTTATACTTATGGGAGGCTATGCATATAATGATAGTGTCTTATCCCTCAGGATTTCTATTTTATATTTATTAATCAGTTCATGATATGCATGTATTTGATGAAGAACATGTGTGTGTGTGTGTGTGTGTGTGTGTGTGTGTGTGTGTGTGTGTGTGTGTGTGTGTGTTTGTGTGTGTGTGTGTGTGTGTGTGTGTGTGTGTGTGTGTGTGTGTGTGTGTGTGTGTGTGTGTGTGTGTGTGTGTGTGTGTGTGTGTGTGTGTGTGTGTGTGTGTGTGTGTGTGTCTTCATCAAATACATGCATATCATGAACTGATTAATAAATATGTTTACATATACAATTATTATTATGTTATATTAAAAATCATGTTCTATTTTATAATAAAGAATTATTATGATTCAATCAACCATTTAATTTAATTATTCATGAAATAGCAATCAGGATCTAACATAGGGTTTCAACATTCCCAACCCCTATTTTCCCCTTTCTTAGTCATTAGGTTTATATTTCATTTCAAGTTTCTCAAGTGTCATCTAACTCAAGTCACCTTTAACTTAAAATTGTGTTGAAATGTATAACCATTGCACAGTCTTTATAATAATCAAATATTATATAGTCTATGCTCATTTTAAACATATTAAATTATATATTTTTCAAATTTATAACCTATCAAATTATTAAATATATGAAAAACTCATATACATATAAATACATTACTAGTTTCCATATAGGTTTCAAACCAAATAAGCAAACACAAGTTACATGATCAAAATTATATGAATGTAATATCCTAGAAATATAGCTACCAAGTTGATACTAATAACCATTTCTTTCATATGATAAAGAATATCTACACAATCATCTCATATAATACATGTTTTTATACTAATAGTATAGACTCTAATTATTACACTAGGATTTCTAGAAATAATCACACAGTCCCTTTTTATATGTAATTCAAAGTTTTGAAAATAATTGAACATATTCCATATACCTATGATCATGGTTTTGAATGACAATATAAACATAATTCATACATATATTCTCACTATTTTTCAAAATGAAAGTACACAATCAATATATAATTATCATGTTGTTGTATAATAAGTATACACAATCTGTACATATATATTCATGGATTTGTAAAATAATTTTTATAATTCTTATAGATATATACATGATTTTGCTAAAATATAGTTGCATAGTTAATATATATATATTAAACCTAAACAAACTTCATAATGAATAGAACCCAATTTTTTCTAATAAATCCATTCATTTATTAGCTCAAAGTCTGTACTATATATATATATATATATATCCAAGGTTTCAAAACAAAAAACTCAGTAATTGTATTTATTAAAACCATCAACTAAAATATTTTGATATTTAACTTGGGCATATTTCCATCATAGAAATAAAAATCCTTTTAACCCTATGGTTTTACATACATATAGTTCTAGTTTGCCTTTATATGGATTTAGAGGGTATTGGCTTAGTGGCCAACCCATCCACATGGATAAGCATGTATCCTTAATAAAATGCAAATCATTTTACTAAACCCTAAAATACAAATTTATTCATAAAAATTTTCTACTTTAAGCAATAATAAAATAACACCACTAACCTCTTAATTTCTTCTAGATGAAATTTTATGAACCAGAAAATCCTTCTCTCCTTTGGTTTGCTCTCTTCTCCTCTTCATGTTGCTTCCTTCTTGCCCTTCACCATGCCCATTCTTATTATTATTTTCACGTCAAAATTTGTCATTCATTCTTTCATGCAACTATTATCTTGAAGCTCACAACTCTTCATACATAATCCCATTATCTATCAAAAAATGAAACTAATCCTAATGAACTTCATTTTTACTCAACCATAGAAACCCTAATTTCTCTCAAACTTTCCCCAAATTTATTAATCATTATTTTAATCTCTTAACTCCTTTATGATATATTTACATTACATGCTTATGTATCACCTCAAAAAATTCTGCTATTCACATAATTATAAATTATAACTAACACTTTGAATATTACCATGGTCTATACATGCAAATAATGACTAGGTTTAATACTTAGGATAATAATACAATTTTTTTAATAAATTGTAAAAGGAAATTAACCTCATTAATTTTGATAATAATACTAATAATACAAATTTTATGATATTCTTTTAATTATGATGGTATATCAGACAACTATTATACCAAGCATAATATTATTATAACAACGTAATCATAGTTATTAATATGTTATATAGACATTCCAATGTATTTTTTTATTTTTATATATTAAGGAATTAATACATATAATGATATTTTACAAATATCATAATGATAACCAACTAAAGTTATAAAGACATATGGTTAGTCTATATATAGTAGTAACCAGATAGTATTCATCCATATTTACATTCTTATAAAACATTAACAATCATGAATATAATAACATGACATAATCATTAAACAAAATTATAAACTAAATCTATATATAATAACCATAATGAAAACACACAAGATTTAATCCTCATAAGCATTAAACTAAATCAACACACAACTGACACACATAATTAATTATCTAAATGCAAATAACATCAAAAACATACTAAAGCTAATATCTCAAACAATGCATATATTGATTACTATCTAATGTGGTGTTTTCATGGGTTCTAGGAATTCCTCTATCATCCCCCAACACCTCTATATATTCCATCCTCTTTGATGATTCTCTCTCTTTCTATAATGCTTTGAGAGATGAATCTTTCCTACATCCAACTCATTGCAATAAGGTAGTTAGCCCATAACATCATGATATATATCATAAAACATTGTTGTAACAACAAATCAAGATGATCATAATATAAATTATATATAAATACAACTAACTCATAATAATGAAATCATGTAATCAAAGCAACATATAATTATCCCATAATAGCATATGACTTATAACTTAGTTAAAATGTAATAAATCAATTTAACAA
This sequence comes from Torreya grandis, assembly GCA_037957365.1. Lineage (NCBI taxonomy): Eukaryota > Viridiplantae > Streptophyta > Pinopsida > Cupressales > Taxaceae > Torreya > Torreya grandis. Next base: position 1,201,993 of record JARHVA010003035.1, on the reverse strand, counting down.
CCATAATAATCCATGGATTATCAGGTATATTTCCTTAGTGACAAATCAGGATGTGATATCCTTCCCCCTAAAGCTAGTCATCATCTTGATGATACTTTAAAAAAAAAATAGTATAAAAAAATAGTATAAATCATAAATTCAAGCAAACAAATGTAGAAATAGCATGTATAACTCATCATTGTCCTCCCAAGTATCACTATCCTTAGAGTATTGATCCCACAAGACCTTGTATTATGACACTTCTCTATTAAAAAAATGAATTTTTGAGTGTCAATTACTCTGATTGGTTCTACCATGACCACCCTAAAATCTATAACCTATAAATCATTCCAATCCAACACATGTGGAGGATTAGCTATATACTTTTTAAGATATGATACATAGAAGACATTATGCAATAGAGCTAGGGATGGTGGAAATTCACAGCTATACACTATTGGATTGACTACTTCCAAAACCTTAAAAGGTCCCACATATCTCTGTGAAAGTTTCACTGACTTCCAAAATTAAATTAAGCTCTTCTATGGATTAACCTATAAAAACACTTTATCACCTATTGAAAACTACCTAGATGTTCTCTTCATATCATCATAACTCTTTTACCTATCATTGACCTTGGCCAACCTTTGCTAGATTAATCTATCTTGATCTTTCATTTAATAAAGCATATTAATTCCAAAGACTACCTTATCTTCCAGCCTATCCTAACTTATTGGTGTCATGCACCTTCTTCCATACAACACTTAAAATGGTTCCATCTTTAAAGTTGAATGGTATGAGTTATTGTAAGAAAATGCAACCAATGGAAGGAATTACTCCCACTTGTATTATTGATCCATGAAATATATATGAAAGATATCCTCTAACACCTAATTAACTCACTCAGTTTGACCATCAATCTTTGGTGATATGTAGTGATGAAGTTTAGTTGCATACCCAAAAACAAATTTAGAATTAACCAAAACCTAGAAGTCATAATTAGATCATGATCTTGAATGATCTTCTCTAAAAATGCGTACAACTAATATATTTATTTTATGAATCTCTTCACAATAGTAGGAGAGTCATCTATCAAATTTCTTGGTATAAAATGATCTACCTTCATTAGTTTCTCAACTACAACCAACATCATGTCATTTTTATTCTATGGTGATGGTAAACCTTAGACAAAGACCATATTAGTCACATGCCACTTCCATTATATTATATCATGTGGATATAATAATCCATATGGATGCACATGTTTAACTTTCACACTCTAACATTATAGATAATGTGACACAAAGTTTAATTCATCTTTTTTGATTCACTTCCAAAAATAAAGTGGTATAAGTTTTAACATAATCTTGGTTACTCTTAGATGTCCTAAATATTGGGAATTGTGTAATTATTTTAATACTATGCTCCTTAGATTTTCCCTATCTAGTACATACATCCTTCTTTTGTATAATATAAGACCATCATTCTCTATTATGTATCCATTATGCCTAGGATTTTAAGCATTCTCAGATAATGCTTTTATGATTTTATCATAAAATTCATATTCTAACAAGAATTTGATCACTTGATCACTAAAAGTACTCTTGATAGTATCCATAACTACTATTTACCTCTTAAGACTTAAGGCATTATCTACTCTATTTTCCTTAACTTTGATATAATTTCTATCTAAATCATAATCAAATAAGAACACTAACTATTATCTCTAATGAGAATTGAGACTTAGATGGGTGAAGATGTACTTGAGTCCCAAGTTATTAGTATTGAAAAGCATGTATAATTATTGTAAGTTCTAGGTCATTAAGGGCATAGTTCATGTCATAAAGCTTTAACTTCCTTGATTTTTTGGATACTAATGCACTATCCTACATAAGGATTCCTCCTAATCATTCTCCTAACACATATGCAATCACTAAAAATTAACCTTTGAGATCAAGAACTCTTAACATTGGCTCTAAAGTAAGCCTTCTTTTTAATGCCTAAAAAGCTACTTCACACTTATCAGACTAGATGAAACTCTAATTCTTACACTACAAATAGGTAATTAGATTAGCTAATTTAGAAAAAAATGGAATGAATTTCCAATAATATCCTACTAGTCCCATGAAAATCCTTACCTTTTGGACATTATTTGGTACCATCCACTCCTTAATGGATCTTATATTTTTTTAATCTACTAAAATACCATGTACAAAGATAATATTTACCAAATATTGCACTTTTTTTAAAAAATACACAATTGGATAAATTATCATACAACTTGCGCTTCCACAACCATTACAAAACTAGTTCTAAATTTGAAGATTCTCTTAATTATATTTAGAATATATAAGAATGTCATCTAAAAATTCCAAAACAAAATGATCTAGACAATTTGTTAACACACTATTCATGATATTCATAAATGTTGCTAGAGTATTTCTCAACCCAAATGCTAATAGTGTGAACTCATAATGCCTATAACGAATCCTAAAATATATCTTTGGAATATTCTCATATTTTATCCTTAGCTAATGATAACCTCATCTAAGATCAATCTTATAAAATACCATTTCTCCTTGTATCTAATAAGCAAATCATCTATAGGAGGTAGAGGATATCTATTTTTGATAGTCATTTTAATAAACATTTTATAATATATACAAATCCAAAGAGGACCATCCTTAATCTTGAATAAAATAACTAGTGCACCCCATGGTGACACATTTGGTCTGATTAACCCTTTAGATAAAACATCTTGGAGTGGATCTTTAAATTCAACCAATTAGGTGGTTGTCATTATATATGGTACTTTAGATTGAGGTTCTGATCTTAGTATGATATCAATAGAGAAATAAAACTCACATTTAGGACGTAATCCTAGCAATTCCTCTAGAAACATATCATGAAAATTCCTAAGGGTAATCTTTAATCGATGGTTCCTTAGATTCCTCCATTTCATTTATCTTGATGATAAATTCTTGGCACCCTTTTCCTTGAGACTTCCTAAGTTGCATTGCAGAAATCTACCTAAGCCTCTCACCCTAAATTTTTGTCTAATTTATAAAATCATTTAGACACTTAACCTTATTCAGATAGAAATCAACCTTGGTTTTATGCTTTAAAATCTATTTGAACCCTATTATCACATTATATGATCCTAACGATGTTTCAAAAAGATCTACTACTATTGTGAATTTTAGAAACCTACTCTCTATTTAAACTAAAAACTAGTCAACTTTACCTTTTGAATCATTCCCATATTTTACTAACCATGCATTTTTCATTACTCCATCTTTTCTAGATAACTTAGTTATAATTATAAAAGCTATAAAACATTTTGTATCCCCTATATCTATCAAAATGGAAACTAGATGTTAAAACAAAATACCTAATAGTTTTAGGGGTGAAGCTTTGAATTTAGCTTTATGGTTATCAATTACCACATGAATACATTACTAAAACTCTCCTTAATAAGGAGCAAAACCTTTTTTCCTTGATTTATCCTCATTACACTCATGAGAAAAATGGTCATCTAAATAAATGAACTAACTTCTAGGTGGTCCCTTCCTATCAGATTATTGGTTTACCTTAAAACTACCTTTGAAACCATTACCTAGTTTATTGTTACCTAAACCACTATTGAATCTAGTATTCTAAATGTTGAACTAAATCTTGGAGTCTTTACTCCTCTGCTTCCAATTCTTCTTTTTAAAATTTGGCTTTGAATTTCCAAACTTTTGCTTAAACTTATCTCTGACCTGAGCAAGATATTTCAACTTATGTTCTTAGTTGAATGCCTTATCTAATACTTGGTCTATGGTGTAGGGTCCATGAATTTCCACCTTTCCACCAATCTATGGTTTTAACCACATGATGAACTTCCTAATCTTGAACCTCTCATATTCTAGATATTAAGGTACTTATTTTAAAAGTTTGGTGAACTATTCCTAGTACTCATTGAACAATAGGTCTCCTTGGTTTTAACTTTGAAAATATGTAATATTTTAGTTAAAGTATAACTATGAAAGCCACCAAGATCTGAACAGTGTCATAAACTACTCCCAAGTAGTGGTGGTTGAGTTAATATTCATTTCCAACTTTTTGTTGGCCCACCATGGAGTTGCTTCTCCAACCAACTAGTAAGCTCCCCAAACTACTTTGGTGACCTTAGAGTATTTTTAAATTTCAAAATAATTCCCCATCTCAATAAACCAAACTTTAGATCCATCTCCCATAATGGTTCCATCAAACTTAGGTGGATTCACCTTTTTCATATCTCTAGCCAATTTTGTAGCTACATGTGCTCTAGCATCTTTAGGCACTTTCTCATGTCTTTGATTGTGAGGAATTTTTTTCTGAGTAGGATGCTATTTAGACACATCCTAGTTTTATTCCTCCTCATGTCCATTATTTATTATTCTATGGCTATACTTTCATCCTTTGCTACAAGAATTTGATCTAACTTTGTTACTTGCTCAGTGTAAAATTAGTTATGATTAAATGAAGGGTTATTTTCATTAACATTGGAAGGACCCTCTCTATATGTTCTATCTCACACCATTATACTTTATGTTAACATAAGGATACACAAATTTTATTAACTCATTAAGTCTTAGAGTTTGAGTCATAGATTTGATACCATAATGTAACATCCCCACTATGATTTAATAGAATAAGTAATAATTTAAAAAAAAAAATTGTTTCATTAGATTACACCATGAGAATCTAATTAGTGACTGTATTATACATACTAAGTATGTTAACCATAAAATGAACATGTAACATATAATATTTACTGATCATTATCATCACATGAAACAAAACATAAATGCATATAGAAATAAATTACATATTTCCATCCATGGCCAGTATAATAATACAACCACTGATGTCGATATATAATGAGTCAATAATTAAATTTACAACTAATATAATATTTCAATAATAAATACAATATAAGATACAAGGCTCCATGGAGCATGAGTCTCATGAACTCTAGTATCTCTCATAATCTCAAGTGTAGTCTCAAAATAAGTACTATTACGGGGATGGTGAGCATCATTGGAGCACATTTACACACCAACCATGCACCATAGATCCCCTAAACAATTTATCAATTAGGGAATGTCCCTCCCTTCATGGATGGGTAGATAGTGATGGTACAAGAATCTAGAGAGATAATCTAGTACATGTGTGTTGTAAGATATATAATACATGATGTGTACTATAACTAAAATATGTTCTAACATGATATTGCACAAACATGTAGATAGTACATATGAAATGACAATGTTTAACTAAAAATTAATTTGGTGAAAGTTTTCAAATAGTTATTGATATATAAGATTAGTCAAAATCATACACAACACTTGATCGGATTACCATCATTTGACATTGGTGATGCTAAGTAACCTAGTGAAGTTTATCTCACTGCTTTGTTAGTACCAATAATGTGATATTCATTTAATATAATACATAACCAACAAATTTAAATAGATTACTTCCTACTAGTAGGTATAAGACATGCTAAATACAATACAAATCAATAATACATACATTTAGTCCATCAAACATAAGTAATAAATCTCAACTATATTATTTATCACATAAATAATATACGTAAACAAATATAGTTTATACCAACCAGGTACAATTATATACTTAGATTGCATGTTTCTAATTTTCATACGTAAATTTAAATGTAGTAAATTTTATGAAAACAATAATATCATAGTTTATTTATTTTTATGTATACATTTCCCATTTATAAACAGCCAATCATAATAATTTCAAATATTAATCATTGCATAAACAAAGTCTTTTCTCACATGAAACAGAATATTTCATTTATGCAACTTGTTATACTTTTGGGAGGCTATACATATAATGATAATGTCCTATCCCTAAAGATTTCTATGACTTAATATAATAGTCAATAAAGTATAATTATAAGCACACATCCCAATGTAAAAATATAATCTATATATGTATATGAGTACTTAAGTCCTCATATACATATATTTCATATACATATTGTATTCATCAAATACATGCATATTATGAATTACATAATAAATATGTTCACATATACAATTACTATTATATTATATTAATAGTCAATGTGTTATATTTTATAATAAGAACTTCTTATGATTTAATCAACCATTTAATTTAACTATTCATAAAATGCTAAACAAGATATAACATAAGGTATCAACATTCCCAAACACTATTTTGTTATAGGTAAAATCACTAAGAGGGGGGTGAATCAGCGAGCCCAAATAATCTAACTTCAATTTCAATCTTTTTAAATGCGTAATCAATTACCATAACCATTTCATGACACATATATCATTCATAGTAATGAACAAGAGAGATAATGCAATATCAAGTAAATAACACATAATATATGTGGGAAACCCTCTTTGAGAAGAAAACCCACTGGAACCTACAATTGGAATAATATCCTATAATAAAAAGGACCAATTTAGACTAGCTACAATTGATCAAGTAACTACTATCCCCTACAATCCCACAAGGTGATACAACACCTATCTAGGTGAGAAACCACAAAAACTATACTTTTAGCAAGTTTCACCTTGCAAAGAGGTTATAACCCTAGATGTTGAGAAGCCACAATAACATATATGAATATAACATCTCTTAAACATTGATTTCCTGTCAATCTTATGGAGATAAAAAATAAATTAGCTATCTTTAACTTTTCACACTTAATACATCCAAAACCACCTTTTGGATCACTTTTCACTTCTTGGTAACAACTCTATCACCATATCAATAACATGACCAAATGGTCATACACACATTACTCAATATTATCTACTCATCAAATCATCTTCTAGGCACTCTCACATGCATACACCTCTTGCAAGTCTAGAAACCATCAAATTTTATTTCACTATTTATAGAGCATTCATGATCATCACCATCTTGGTCAGCTAATAGGCATGTATTAACCCTTAAGGCATCTATCTCATCAAGACAGAACTCAATACCATCCACATAGGTTAGCCATAGCACCCATGGGTCACCCTTAAGTAGATACACCTTTCAATTAGGCCCTTGTAGCCCTTATATGTCTCATGAAGACCTATTCACCCATTTATCACTTCAATGAGCAAAAAAATAACATAAGACCACTTTAAAATGCATATATCCATTGTAAATGAACCCTTTGAAATTATCAAATGTTTATAGTCATAATTGTACTCTTATGTGCAAGCTAAATCAAATCAAACATTAGCCCTGTTCATAAGGACACCATAAACAAACACATAATCAACTTATCAATATTTCTTCATACTAAATATAAATTTATCACACCTCCAAATGCCACATAAATCATCCTCATAAAGTATACAACACTCTCTAATAGCTAATTCATCATGAGATATTGAAACAACATCAAAACAATCTTGAACAATCTTCTCAGGTCACTTGTAGGACACAGTCAAACATGCAATAAAGTTTTGAGCTTAATATCTTTGTCTATATATACATTAAAATATTCTAACTAGGTTATTTGGATGAATCGTGGAGTCCTCTACATATTTCATTTTAACTCCATCAATAAATTTATTGTGGATAAAAAATTATAGGCAAAAAATAGAGCATTGGTTTTTCCTTTGCAAATTTGAATATTCAAATCCCAAAGGTCATAGTTAAACTTAAAGCACCTTGTGCTCATGTCATGTCCTCATGTCTCATATTAAAAATGAAACATCAATATTCCGTGAAGTATCTCAACCTTTACTTTTCATCATTCAGTGTTGGATCTTCATCTTGACTATTTGACTTAATGTTCTCCATCGAACTCCTATACATAGCTTGATCTTTATCTGTATTAAACATTAGAAACCTTGAAATCATCTTACTCAATACACACCATTTATTTGTATATGTATAAACATCCACTCACTATTATATTTTATAATAAGCCTAATATTTACCTCTACTCAACATTAAAATTCAAACACTTGTCCTCATCTCATTGCTTCTTAACACCTTGGAACAAACACGCTCCATTGATGCTTTTGTAAGGAGCTAGATATTTAACTTGATTAACTAATGAAAACTTTTACTCATTTGAATTAATGCACACCATATATCTTCACTATATGATTACTTAGGTGCCATTAGATCTCCATCTAATCCTAATCTTTAACATCATGAAAAATAGACTAAGTATGGGGACCATTATTATCTACCTGGAAAGCCAACTTTGCACACTCATATCTTTTACCTCGCTCACTTGCATGTTCTCAAATTTAAACCATATAAACTAGGAAAAATACATAATAAACCAAAATGACCATTTATTCTTGAAACATCCATGTGTGAAATATATTCCATCATGAAACTACTTACTCATCTCTTTCTTATACTTAGACAAATAACGTATTTGATCTTAGATTCATTTTGCATCATCAATATTCAATGTGATGAAACATGGACTATTAGATCTACCTTTGTAAATTGACTAAGTGTTAGAAATTAGTGCACTTTTGTTTGAGGGACCAAATTTGCACCTTAGTAACTTTAGTTATGCTTATCTGGATGATCTTAAACTTGAACCATGTTATCTCCTCACATATGATAATTCATTCATATATCGATTAGCTCCTAGAACCCTCACACATGTGAGATATGATGACATCAAAATACCTCCTCAAATTTTTTTACTACATACCCTTTTATGCCTAAATAAATAAAATGAAAAAAGAAGTGAATTCCACTCATACACACAAGCTCTCTAATTATCCTTGACCACTAATAGGACCCATTTCACATGTTCAATACTTTAGACTCATCCTTAATCATCTCAAACCATGCCAAAATTAAATATCAACCAAGCATACTAGGATAAGCATATTGCACACTTTCTCATTGTAACTTAGACTATCAAGGCACATCATCCACTCATTTGGATACCTCCATGACATCATTGACAACTCTTCAACAATCTTCCCTTTGTCATTGATGTCAACAACCATCAAATAGAAATATACATCTCACCTTCCTTCTCTCTCTTTAAGCACTCCACAATAGGAACATTCTCCCCTTTTGACATTATGAAAAAGTGGGAACAAACTAATCCTAAGGAATTTAAAATACTAAAAACATGATAATATCATATTATAAATATATTACAAACTCCCCCTTTCCTTGAGCCTACCTCTTCTTGACTTAACAACATCCTTCTTGCTACATGCCAATATTCTTCGTCAACCAAACACTAAAACCAATGAATAAAAAACTAATAAAATATTGAAATATGAGAAAACTAACAAATAAAAATCTAAAGGGGAATCTTCCTAATATATTTAAGCCATTTCACCTCTTGATTATCTTTAGATTTCCATACACCATGAAGAATCACCACATGGGCTTACTAGCCTTCTTTCTTAAGCCACCTCAATGATCACCAATAGAACTTAATGCCACTCACAAAATATAAAACATGTTCTAAACCAACATAATAACTCACCTTTAAATATAAACAAATTTATATTTTTAATAAATTGAGCAAAACTCACTCTTTTTCACACTAGCCCTGTCTAGTCTCCTTATAACACTACTTGAAACTTGTAGAGCCCACAACTTTTTGTAGACATAACTTCAAGTTATAAAACATAATATTTGGATCACTCTCATATTCCTCCTCTATCACACCAATTTACATTACCTATATCATCCCATGTAACATACTTCCTTCACAAACCTACTAGCTAATTAGGTTTCCATCTAGACAAAAACATGAATAATTTAAAAACCACAAACATTCATATCTCTATGAAGCTTAATTTGAAAAATGATTTGGCACAGTCAACCTATTAAGAAAACTTAGACTTAAAATCATAAGGTGAACCACTTTTCTATCATAGCTAAAAACCCTAGAATCTCTAAATAAATAGAGTGAATAAAACTCCTAGTCAACACTCATCTCTAAAACTTTTAGCACACCTGGAGATAACCATCACTCACTTATGTACTAGGATTTCATATTACATACATTTGGTAACCTTAAATTCATATACCATGTATTTTGGTAACCTATAACATATCACAATTAAGTGAACAAAACTTTTTGAGCACCAAACTCTTCTTGACATTCCATTAATCTCATTAAGCCTCCTAGAAACACCATTTTAACCTTGTACTATAGCTCCTTCATAGATATCTTTAAAAATCTCATGAACTTATTTCTACCCCTTAATCGATGAACTTATCTAATTGGAATTATGATCTTGAGCACACAAACTTGCTTATCCACAAGAAATATGTCTCCTAAGAAGCATAGGTAGAGACACCCTACTTCACAATGTCCTAAAATAATGTGAAACCAAAAATTGCTGACAACTCCTCATATACTTCTCCTCCTTGGTCATCTAATAATTATAGTTATTATTATTATTCTTATGATTAAAATAAGTAATATTCTCATCCACTAAAATATTATCCTTTTCTTTTAGGATTGAATTGATAATACTTGGAGATAACATAAATTCATGACATATTTTTTCATCTGAAGAATCCACCTTACAGTTAGGAACCTCATCACTAGGCACTAAAAATTGACGTTATTTTCATGATACATGATCATCAATGGTAGGATGTTCACTTGTATCCATACACATCTCAAAACAAGGCTCAACTAGTACCTTGGTGTTTTCCTTGAACTTGGTCTCTTCATTCACAATATGAGAAAAAAATGAGATCCCTAGGCAATCTTCACCTTCTAGAACATTATCCACTATAAAAAACATATTACTTAGACTAACGTACTCATCATGACTCACACTTACCACCTTTGGTTTCCATGAGTTAGTGTGTCTTCTTCCTTATAATCTACAAACCTGATTGAACTTATTTTGACTTAATGGCCTTCATTTGTAGAATCTAGAAATGTGACCAATATTTTCATAGTTATAGCAAACCATTATTTTTGAAGTGAAATCAACATTCCCTACCTGATATGGACAAAATATTACAATGTGTCCTATGTCATAACAACTAAAAAAAACTATTTATTTTGAAGAAGAATCAATTTACCTTACTTTATTTGGACATTGCTTAGTAAAGTGTTCCTCACCAAGATGGTTTAAGTAAACTTTTTTCACACCTTTTGAATGATTACCCATATCATAATTCAATGAAAACTCATTTCTAATAGGTCTCTTGCATTCTTTAGCTTTATGGCCAAACTAATTACATATGTAATAGTAACCATTGAAACTTGCATACCTTATGGCATTTGGTTATTTGATCTGATTTGTCTTCAGGCTGCCAGCGCCTTCATTCCTTGTTTGATGATTTGTATTCAAAGTTAGATTTTTTTTTGTTCACATTAATCTTAATCTTATCTTGAGTTTCATTCATCAATTCTTATTTTGTATCCAGAACCACTTTTATTAATTTCACGATTTTGATCATTTAGATTATTGTCTAGATAACTTGAGCTCTTTTGAAATCTCACAAATTACTTCACCTTACTAGATCTCTTCTCTAACTTAGATTTCAATGACTCATTTTAAATTACATACATTTAACATTCATGTTGTTTATCTTTCAAACTTGTAGATAGCATTTCCAATTTATAACTGAGATGTTTGCCCATATATTCATTGTCCTTGGTGTGTTCATTCATTGTTACTTCATACACACTAAATTTATCCTCATATTTCTTGATTTGTTACTTCATCTTATTGTTAATATTCTTCTCAATCTTTAGTTCTTCAAGGGACTTCATTAACTCAGTCTTATAGTCCACCTCATCTTTATCATCACCTAAATCACTCCAAGTAGACTTATTTTGATATAAATAACTTCCTTCATTAGTCATGAAGAGGGATATATCTTCAATAAGATCATCATCTTCATAATCATACTCTAAGTCACTGTATTCATTCTTATCTGATGAACTACAATATTTATTAGTGCAAAGACTTTTATTATTCTTGAAGGACTTATTCTTATTATTATACTTTCTAAATCCTTTCTTCTTGTATGTCTTCTTATCATCATATTGCTCTTTATCATGTTATTGATCATCATGATTATGAGGTTACTTTACGTCAAAATGTCCTATCTCTCCAAAATTAAAGAATTTGAAGGGTAGTCTACCCTTATACTTGCCTAAACCTATTCTTAATTTCCTTGTAAACAAATCAATCAATTTATCCTCATCAATATCAAAAATTTCATCCTTCTTGGGTTTCTTACCTTGGAACTTCTTCTTAGGATTTATCTCTATCTTGAATGCTACATCCTTCTTCAATGGGTTATAATCATTTATTCTCATCTCATACGTAGTAAGGATTTTATGTAATTCATCCATATTCAACATAGTAATATCATATATTTCTTCTATAGTAGACACTTTAGAAAAAAAACTTAATATAAATAGACCTTAATACCTTTTAAAATATATTATCTTCTTTAAGATTCTCTCCAAGACTTCTGATGATGCTCATAATCTCATCAACTCTCTACAAAAATGATTCCATAAAATCTTCTTCCTTCATCTTAAAACTCTCAAATTATCTTTTATGAGTTTATAAATTTGCCAAATTAAATTTTGAGTCTCCTTCATAAACAGTCTTCAATTTATCCCATATTTCCTTGGCAGATGTATAATGCATTACCTTGGTGTATTCAATCTCTTAAAGACCATAAGTGATAACATTCATTGCCTTACAATTTTTCTTAGACAACTTCTAATCTGTAACATTAGATGGAAGAATAGTAGGTGAAAAGTAACCATCCACAACAAATTTATAAATGTAAAACCCTAGGTATATGATGTAGGTCTTTATCCTTTCAATCCAAAAAGAATAATTGGATTCATTTAAAATCAATGCTTGCTTAGTAGAGAAACTGCCTTGATGACTACCCATATTGTACCTTGGATCACCTTCAAGTTATCAAGCCTTTTACCAAAGCACCTACTCTAATACCAATTGTTAGAGGTATAATCATTGATAGGGGTGAATGAGTGAGACTAGATAATCTAGAATTTATTTTAATCCTTTCAAACTATTAATCAATTACCATAAGCATTTCATGAAGCATACATGTCATTCATAGCAATGAACAAGACAAATAATGCAAGATAAAGTATATAAGACATGATATATGGGAGAAACCCTCTTGGGGAAGAAAACCCATTGGAACCTACAATTATAATACTATCTTATAATGAAAAAAACTAATTTAGACCAGATATAATTGATCAAGTAACTACTATCCCTTATTTAGTGAGACTACAATCCCACAAGGTGCTACAACACCTATCTAGTTGAGTAAACATAACAACTAGACTTTTAACAAGTTTCACCTTAAAAGGAGGATAAAACTCCCTAGATGTTGAAAAAAAAAACACCTATGAACAAAACATCTCCTAAACATTGATTACCTATCAATCTGATGGAGATATAAAGTGAATCATTTCTCTTCAAATTTGAATACTCAATGCATCTGAAATGACCTTTTGGATCACTCTCCACTCCTCAGTAACAACTCTATCACCATATTAATAACATGAAAAAATGGTCATACACATAGTCCTTAGTATGATTTGTTCAACAACTCATTTACTAAGCACTCTCCCTCTCCTTATCTCTACAACTCTCACATGCACACACCTCTTGCAAGTCTAGAAACCATCACATTTGGTTTCACTATTTATAGAGAATTCATGAGTATGCCTTAATCAGCCAATAGGCATGAATTAACCCTTAAGGTATATATCTAATTTATACACAACTTAATACCATCCACATAGGTTGGCCATAGAACCCATGGGTCACCCTTAAGCAGCTACACCTTTCAATTAGGCCCTTATAACCCTTATAGGTCTCATGAGGACTTATTCACCCATTTAGCACTTCATCAAGAGAAAAAAGAACATATGACCACTTTAAAATGGATTTCACACTCTACATGACCCTTTTTACATTCACAAATGCTAATAATCATCATTTCACTCTTCTATGTAAACTCAATGAACTCAAACATTAGCCTTGTTCATAAGGACAACATGAATGAACATATAGTTAAATTATTAAGATTTTTTCATATTAAATATAAATTTATCACACCTATAAATATAAATAATATCATCCTCATGAATTCTAAAACACTCCCCAATCTGTAATTAATCATGAGATATCAAAACAATATCAAAATAAGCTCAAACAATCTTCCTGGGTCAATTAGAGGATATAATCAATCACAAAGTCAAATTTGGAGCTTAATATATATTTTCTTACATACATTAGGATATTATAAATAGGTTATTTAGATTTTATATGGATTCTTATACAAATTTTCTTTCTACTCCATCAAGAAATTCATCTCGGATCAAAAGTTATAGGTAAACAATAGAGAACTAGTTTTTCCTTTGTAAATTTGAATATTCAAACCCTAAAGGTCATAGTTAAACTTTGAAAACCTTGTTATCATATCGTGTCTTCACATATCATATTAAAC
>JARHVA010003035.1:937500-1182500 GCA_037957365.1 Torreya grandis | reverse complement strand
GAATTCAAATCCCTAACTATCTATTTTCAAGTATGAATTAACTTTAGAAAGCAAGAAAATAGTTGAATTCATGACTATAACTACATAGTTGAACCAAGTAAGCATGACTTCTTCATATAAGGTATTCAGGGGATTGTTTCCACCTAAATTCTCTATTAAGAAATCCATAGAATATACATATATCATATTCGATAATACTACATTTAATGATGAGTATGAAAATTATTGGACTCTTTGAGATGTGATTGAGAATGTAGATTCCCATTCATGTGAATATAATTTCACATCCCCACATAAGCAGTTGGTAATAGATTTTCTACCACTAAAGAATCAATAGATACATTTTATAGAAGCCAAGCTTGTTGTGATGCCCTACATTGACCTACTAGGGGACATATTATTCCTAGGGAAGGTGACTAACAATAACTTCCTACACCACATAAGACACAAAACCATCATCAGTTGAATTTCAAGTGATGCTTTACAAAGGTACCTTTTCCTACCCACTATAGATTTAGCATTTTATGGACACCATTTTTAACTATGGAAAAAGATAACCATAATTTATAATACACTAAGGAAATCAATTATTCTTGGACAAGTGGTTACCCTCAAGGCCAAGGATCCATTCAAATATCACCAAATTTTTGATGGGAATACATATTGGGATTACCTTATTGAATATGTTATGTGGTCACCCCAAATATCCACTTCCTCAACCTAGACTAGGTGTCATTGTTAGATTTATTGATGATCTCACAGTTGAACTTTTCCTTGGGAGAGATAATTAGTGAAATATTACAAGAGCAAATGTTTAACAAGAATAAAAGGCGCATGCACAACCATTTATATATTATGGTGTATCTATTGGATGTAATCATGAAAACCATATATTTTTACAATATATCTCTTTATATCCCAACCCTAGATTGAATTAAAAGTTAGGTATACTTATTTTCATTCCTCCACATTATTCATATATAAGGAATATAGTCTAAATTGTTGAAAGTGTTTATTCTCGAGTTTGGAGGGAAATTAATGAGGAAACTTTACTCAAATTATCATAAATAATTAACAAAATGTTATGTCTAAGGGGGGATTAATATATCTATCTGGAATACATAATAGTCATGGTGATGGGGAAAAATGTTTTCTTTTTACATCTCTTAAAGTATGTTCTAGATAAACTCGTTAAACAGGGGATTACTTACCAGCTATGGTGGAACATTGATGAGAATTTGAATAAGAATAAGAATAAGGGTTTTTTTCATGGCTCTTCTTTTATGATTTAATGGATGCATTACACTAACATAAAATATTTTGGAGAGGTTGGTAAATCTAGGGAATACTATTCATTAGTGACTTTTATGCATGGGGATAAGGATCCTCATAGACTAGTTTAAAATCATATCCAAGGTTTAGGAATACCTTACCAACATGAAGCATATGAACATGATTTCATATTTTTGAATGAAAAATATGATGGTGAGGTTCTAGGGAGATAAAAATCTTCTAGACTAATGGAGGATATTTTAAGAGTTATAAAAGGTAATCCCTTGATAACTACTATAGTGTAACATACTAGGCTCCCGCATCTTAGTGGATGGGAAACTACAAATTAATGGACCTCTCAGCATTCCCAATAACCAAACGGTAAGGAACCTCCTCCAGACTATCACCCACTATTATAACAACCATGAAGTAGGATGATGGTGTGGAGGAGGCAGCCATTGTGTCAAATTCCTCATAGGAAGGTCCATCTTATACACCACCAATTTTAATGACAACTATTGAGTTAGAAAAAGAGGTAGAGGAAATTTCAACTACTACCAGTTATTTTGGGAGAGTTAAGAAACCAATTTACATTTATTCTTCTAATTCTAAATATTCTAGCCTCCATGTTGTATATTTGGTTACAATTAATACAACTGTAGATGTCACACCCACTTCCACTCAATAGGCTCCTCCCTTGGCCTAAAATTCAACAATTTTCTAGAATAAGTGTAGATATCTTAAGGACCCTATCGATACATTTGTTGAAGCACTAATACAAGGGAGGCTTGAGCCTAAAGATGAGGATGGGGAAATGCAAATGTCCAAAATCATGATCCTTTAAAGAGTAAAAGGTAAGGTTCTAGTGGAAGAAGATAAGTGAAGTAAGGACATTGATCATGTAACTACCTCAATCCCTATTATTTCATCATTCCTTATGGTTTCTACTATCTCTCCTAATTCTTTCATTTCATTAACTCTTATTGTTCTAAGTGTTTCTTTGGAATAATTAGTTCTTATTACTTCTAGTGTTATTATTGTTCCCACCATTATTATTATTTTTACTATTGGGATTATCTTTAGTTCTTATGGTTTCTAGTGTGCCTATTATTTATACCTCCCCTACTACTACTTCATTCAAATTTACCCCTACTTCCCCTATGTCCAATAAGCTAAATTTTAAGAAGACTAGTGGAGCCCTTACTATCACTCAATTGTATCTTCACCTCAATTGGGATTGCCCATACCTTCATCCACCATAACCCACACTACTTTTATTTATCTTTCTTATAAATATTAAAATCATAAGCCTTATATTTTTAATTTAATGCCTTATTTGGTAATGTAGACTGGTCTAAGATCATTTGGACATCATTATCCAACCCATTGCATGTAGAGACACTATATCTATATTCAGGGGATGTTTTGACAATGACCACTAATGAGGATATTCAATAAATATATTCTAGATAGTTGGTAATGCCATAGTGGGATGTAGACCTAGAAGTACAATCTTCCCAAATACCCAATCAAACAATAACTTGGCTCCCCAGTATGAGCTCCATTTGTGAAAAATCAGCATCTACCATTTAGAGGGTTAGGAAGAGGAAGATATAATATGACTCTGATAGAGGATTGGTCTTATAAGATAGGTGTGATGCATTCTCATTTTTAAATAAAATACTAGGAGACTTGATTAGTCTCCATATAATGAGGATTTCAAAGCCTACCTATAGAAAAATACATAGGCCTTTCTATAACTTCATAAAGGTATAAAGCAGGCTAGACAAGAGTTACAACAAGAGATAAATTAGGTAATAGAATAATAGTAAAATTTTCATGTTCCTAGGGAGATTGAAGGTGATGTGCAAAACACTACTCATAGACTTCACAATAAATGGGAAACTATTAGTTCGATGAGGGCTGAATTAATCCCTCACATTTTTGAAACTATAAAAATTATTTAATTCTTTGATAAAATATCAATATAAGTTGAATTTATTTGTATTGTACACAACCAATAAGGATTACATCCATCTTAATTTAAACATAGTATTATAAGCATCTAATGATCTCAAAAAGGTGGTCATTAGGATGTAAGAAGTTAGAAAGTGGGTATCAAGCACACAAGCCTTGATTCTTAAATTGAAAAAGTAGGAAAAAAGTAATGAATTTTTTTTATAATTTGAAACTTTCCTAGGCCCTTGATTCTTCAAGAAAATTAATAAGCAGGACTAATTTTGATCAACTACTCAATAAGTCATTAACCATTTTTTATCAAAGTCTCCAGGGATGTACACTAGAAGAAATTGAATAATAACTAAGATTTTATAGGAAGAAATCCAAATAAGTGGAGATATTTTAGATGGAGCTTAGATATACCAAGATAGATCATGCACACTTACTAGCATAAGTCACTAGGGTACACAAAACCTCTATTTGAAACATGAATGCAATAAGGTTACAACACAACATTGGATTAAAGAACTAACCAGAATTATAAGGGGAAAAACAAGCTATGGATGGGTCTTCCACTTCAGCTACACCTTCTAAAACATTCCCACCAATGATTATTAGTTCAACTATATAGGCCCCATCAACTAGTAAACAATAATTTCTCTGGTTTTTTAATATTTATTTTTGCATGTAAATTGACAATGTAACTAAGACTTGTAATAGTTGATTGAATTTTTTTGTAAACATGCACATGTTTTTTAATAGCAAGTCTAAGTTCAAAAGACTCAATTTTAACTAAGTTTATACATGTATGTAGAACTTGAACTAATTATAACTCTCATTCTAATTATCATTAACATGTAATTTTAGACTTTTTCATGGATTTGGAAGATGAGGTGAACCCTCCCCAAACATATGTATACTTTTATTCCTATTATTTTTTAGGGGTTGGAATATTTTATCAATACAATAAGAAGTCATTTGATTGTCATGAAATTATGTTAATGTCATTTTCCATTTCAATTCTATGTAATTAATGGTGTTTACTTTCCTAGTTATTTGATTTAATAATTTGAAGTGTGTAAAAGCTACTAATAATTCCTTATTTTAATCACTAGTGTATGTTAATTGAGGATGTACAATAGATATTATATGATTATAAAATATCATTAATTTTATGTAATTAGGTTAAATGTTTCAATTCTCCAAGTGTGTAGAAGTTTTTCTTTGATATAGAATTATAGGTGTGAGCAATAACTAACTTAGATGCCTCTCTAGTCCAAGCTATAATCTTATAAATAAGGGTGTGAAATAACTATTTTAAATTGTATAGACCTTTAGTTGAGACCTTATATTTTATTATATCAATTATTACCTATACATCCCTATTATGTTTGGATATGTGTGTGAAACAGATACTAGCTACAAGAATTGGTATTAATGAACTTGTCCACAAAGAGGCCATCCTGAAAGTAATCCCTTTGAAATCATAGAGCCTTATTTTCTACCCTATCTTTCCCTCATTTGGATTTTGTTTGAGATATATCTACCTTAGAATAGGTTCCATCTATCCATCATAACTAGGTCTTAACTTTATTATAGGTTTCACTCACCCATTCACACCTAGTTAACAACGTACATGATTAGCCCAAAATTCTACCACCTAGTTATTTAACCAACACCTATAACTCATGCCTTAGAGTGGAGTTTATCTCCATTAAGATCCTAAAATGTTATAGCTACCTCATTAATTGTGTGGTGTGAATAAAACCCATATCAATAGAAACTAAAGATGATACTAGAAGGAAGGCCATAATCATAGTGTGCTTTTAAATATAAAAAGGTTATCCCCTACATCTGAATTCCAATAAAGACACCAAAGAGAGTAAATGAGTATAGATCCCAAAGTAGTATTTTTGTTTCACCTTTGTCAATCAATAAAAGACCTATATATGCACCAGTTTTTCCCATAATACCCTAGGTTAGGACACCTCTCCCAGTTATAAATCTATGTACATTAATCATATTATGACTCAACATTGGTTAGTTGGATTTGCCATTACATTCCTAGGAGATGTGCATGATTTACCAAGGAATACAAATAATTATCTACCTTATTTGTACCCTTTAGGAGTAATAATGATAGAGGAACATATCAAATATTTCAAAGATGATTTAAGATTTATTAATTTTACTAATTAATATGTTGCATGAAATATTTTACCATTCACATTATATTATGGTGTTTATGATTGGTTCCTCAAATTTCAAGATAAATTGATTACTTCATGGAACTTATGTCAAAGCACTTTTATTGCCCAATTTGTATAAGTTACTAGTCCAATTGTGGTGTATCATATTTTCACCAGTATGAAGAGGGATCCCAGTGAGCCAATATGTGCTTTTAATGTAGGGTTTCAAAAGATGCACACTTGGTTAGGAGCTTCGTATAAACCACTAGTATCACTAACACTCAAAATGTACTAGAATTCCCTAGATCTAATTACTAAATTATTTTTATGAAGATTTGTTGATAATAATACTCTATCAATAGCCTATGAAGAAGTGATCAACATAAGTAGGTAGATAAATCCTTAGATAAAAATAATTCCTAGCCTTAATGTTAGTTTCCCAACTTTGAATCTAATGCTTGATGTGAAATAGAATGTTTCAACATTCAACTAGAATCAATTGTATGCACTACCTCCTATGACAAAACATACACCAAATTAGAACTATGGATTCTTGAACAACCTTGCAAAAAATAATGGTCAGAAATAATGTCAAAAGTCAGTCCCATTTGATACCATAGTTACCCAGGGTGTGGATTTTACCAATCTAAAATCCAATTATATATAGAGGATGGTTTAAATACTAATAAATGACTTATTGGGAGTGTAGAGGAAGATAGGTAATGTTATTGGTTTAAAAAATAATTATAATTTGGGATTTCAAATATATAATAGGCCTTTCAACAATACTATAAATAATGTGAAATAGTATCAAGCCAATAAGTTTCTAGAGATCAACATAGTGAATATAAATCTACCTAGTTGGTGTAGGGTTCATAACACATCACACCATGGTGATATTGAATTTATTGGGAATGTAGATGAAGATAGGTAATGTTATTAGTCTGAAAAATAATTATAATTTGGGATTTCAAATATATAATATGTCTTTCAACAATACTATAAATAATGTGAAATAGTATCAAGCCAATAAGTTTCTAGAGATCAACATGGTGAATATAACTCTACCTAGTTGGTGTAGGGTTCATAACACATCACACCATGGTGATATTGACTATATTTAGTTCTATGTATAATTGTAAATCTTCCAAAGGGTTATGGTGAGGCAATATTTAATGAATAATTCACTAGAGTTCCCCTATGATACTAGTTCCTTAAGCATTTCCATGGTCTTTAAAATTCATGAGTTTCCTTTCCCAAGTGAAGATGAAAATGTACCAAAGGATAAATCACATGAGATACATGATTTCCAATAGTTATAGATAAGTAATTGTAATTTGATGAACAAACACTCCTTCACTACATCTACTCTTGGAAATAATATGAGTGTTCCCCCAAATTTCAAGGCTTACAATAATTTGCCTCCCCCAAAAGGGAATGATAAACCTTTAAATAAGGAAGAATAGAGAAAAGGAGGATACAACATCATTGAAGACATGAACAAGATAAAGGAAAATATCTATCTTCATAAATTGGCTCAGATTATTGAACAAAAGGAGCTTTTATGGAGGTCTATTACTATTAAATCTATTGCAGATAAGCCAAAAGTCATTCATATGAATGGCATATACATTAGTAAACTAAAATTTCCTCCTTTGTTATTACTTATTAGATAATTTGGTAAGAATACACATAGTTATTTAATTTATTCTAAAGCTTTATCCACTAGAATGGCAACTTCTATTTTCCAAAAGATGGGATTAATTTTAAGCCCATCTAGGAGGATGTTTTCACAGTTGGACAAAATAATGGTGCCTATGGTTAGAGAGATAAATGATGTGAACATTCATGTTTCACTTGAGCCACATGTGTAAATGAATATAGAAATCCTTATGGTATATATCCTAGAGGGATATACACTACTACTAAGCAAAGACTATTCAAAGACACTAAATAAATATGTAGCAACAAACTTATCTCACATTTGGATACCCTTGAGAGGTATTTCAAATCAAATTTTAATTTAATGAGAGTTGATAATGAATTATGCCATCAAAAAATACAATAATAATAATAAATAAATAAGTTATAAATACCCTAATCTTGGGATGTATACTTTTACCATGAAGCATGAGCTACAAAGGAAAGAAATCTAGCGACCTTACCAATTGTGGACTCTCCACTATGATTTTACATGATCTAAGAAAGGTTTAGGAATTAGTATCAAACCATTTGATACCCTAGGTAAGAATTACCTAGAAGCATATAGGTTGAAATTCTCATGCACCAATAATAGAGTAGATTACAAATCACTAATTATAGGATTATAATTTACTCTAAAAAATGTCAAAAAATTGTTAATATATTGAGATTTAGCGTTGGTGATTAATTAGGTCAGAAACAAACACTAATTCAAATTACCATGTCTTAAGTGATACAAACATTGGGCTTGGGATTTGATTGAGTCATGTAAGGCATTCAACATAGTAGTTTTTCATAGGTATCAAAAATAATATATTGACTCATTGGCTACTTTAGCTATGAACTTAGTACCATTACAAGATTCCAAGGTACAAAGGTTTGCTATTGAAATCATGCCTTGCCCATCAATTCTTAAAAATATAGAAATTTTCTAGGTGTTTGATGATGATCATTAGACTATCCAATTCTTGATTGATTCAGGGCAATTTGAATCTCAAATCATTGATGATAAAAAAAGTCAGTTATTTGTGCTAGGAAAAATGAGGAGAATAAGGAGTTAATAAACTAGAATAAAATTGGCTTATTTTAGGGATGGTTTATTTAGAGAGAGCATTAAACACATATCCCCAAGCTTAATAGTTGAGGCATACCAAATTTAAAGAATTCAATCTAAACAAGGAGAACTTGGGGGATGAGAGTGATCCACACTATGTCAACATTGGTCTCAGTTTGAATGTGAAATAAATGCAAAGGGTGAATTATTTACTAATATAGTATATATATGTGATTACATGGACTTATGAATACCTGAAGGTTTTCAATCCTAGAGTCATCACCCATACAATCCCACTAAATCCAAACCATAAGATATTCAAAAAAAGATATATATTAATTAATCCCATCATGGAACCAATCATTCAATAATAAGTTGAGACGTTTCAAAATGGTAGGATAGTTTTCCCTCTCATAAACTCAACTTGGGTCACCAACTTGGTTCTGATTAGAAAAATGAGTGGGGAAATTAGATTACATGTTGACTTTAAGAATGGTTACCCAATTTTGACTCCCCAAGTCAAAATAGAAACCCTATAGGAAAAAAAATTTAACCTTAGGTGACTTAGGATGTCCTAGTTGAGTCCAAAATACCTTATTATCATTTATTAAGGTAAATTTGGAAAGATTAAGGTAAGTCTCTTTTATGTGTTTCTATCTATTTGGGTTTCTTAAGTTAAAAGGGTTAAAAGGGTCACTTATGGTGACTTAAAAAATGTGTCAAAGGTAAAGTGAGGTCAATACGGGTATTAAAATGTCATGTTATGGACCAAAGAGTTTAAAGTCATAAAAGTCAATTATGGGAAAGAAAAGTTAGTTTTAAGGACTTCCCAAGTAAGTAAAACATGGAAGGAGAGAGAATATGTATATAAATTAGGTTTTAAGAATGATTAGGTATTTCTCGGTCTATAAAAATGATTCTCTAGAATTCAAAAGTCTATAATAAGTTAAAAACATCATATCTCTCCTATCGACTCCTTCACAAGCTCACATAGGAAAAATTGAAGTTGATGCTATGACTAGGAAAGATAAGGTGGGATCCTAAGAATTTGGTAATTGATTTTAGTATTGGTTAGACTAAAACTTATTTCATTTTTTATTAGATTCATCTCCCTATCTTTATGAACAATTGTGAAGAAGTTAATGTCTAAAATCAACTAGTCAACCATAACAAGGGTCTTTATTGAGGTTTCTGAGAAGAATGATGGAATATTTTTTGAAGGAGAAAGTTTATATCTATCTTAAAATATCCTCTCAAGAATATTTAAGTATTTTTAAATATTTCCATTAAGTTACAAGTAATTTAATAAATGGCAATCTCTATGCAAGAGAGGTTTGTAAGTTAGAATTGTAGGTCTATATTAAACCCAGAAAGGTTTATGTTCAGAACATGTTGGAATGTATTTTCATGGTGTTTCCATAGATTATTCACCTATATAAAAACTCAACAAGTGTTATCCCATGTACACTCATTTAATACTCCAATTGGCCATCTTGATTAAGGTGCCTTTCATGGTTTACAAAGCCAATGATAGTCTGAGTTTCTTGTAGGTATTGACTGATTTGAGACATATTAATACTTAAAAAAAGTTTTAGGGTTATGATATAATTATTTTGATTCAATAAAAACATGTCCTTTCATACATAACAACCATATTTATACTTTTCAATTCTCAAACACAAGGTTATAGTCCTCCACCTTTACATGAGCGTGCAAGTATTCAAAGGAATGTTCACAAGGTTATGTATATATTGAAGGTCCATTGATAAGTTGAACATGTACATGATGTTCATTTAATTATAAATAATTCCATTGAAGTCACCAATCAAAACATGGGTGAATTAATAGATATCAACTCTCAAATCATAAAGCCTAATACATAAACCATTGTATAGTCAACCTTACACATGTAAAAAGAAAGATTGAAGAGGATGTTATATCTAGTTGGATATACATAGATATTTTGAGGAGATTATTGGATTAAAATCAAGTGTATTACAATATACAATAATTATAAGATAAGAATATTGGTCCTTAATAAGTCTCAATGGGTAAAGGAGTGACACAACCATCTACACCTATAAGTAGGGTACAAAATGGATATGATGTTTCAAAATGTGGAATTTTTAAATGGATTATGAGAAAATCATGTTGGATACTTAAAATTGCAGTATATTTTTATTACCTTGAAGGTAAAATGACATCATTGATCACCTTAAGAGGTAATTAGGAATATATGATTCTCTAAGAAGGAATCTCCACTTACAATTAGGTCTAGGTGGGTGAAAAAAGAGAACCAAAGAGAGTTGGATATAACTTCATATCTAATTAAAATAGTAAAGTAACCTATAATTTACTCTTATAGTTAGCCTTATGTAATAAGGGATCAAATCAACACCTACAAGTTACCATCTATGATCAACAAGCTAGTTTAGTATGAAAGATAATGGAAGAGATATTTAAGAGAAGTTTGAGACCCTAAGAGGATGAGAATGGAAATTAAAGGTTTGTGAAACCATAGGGGTAAATAAATTAAGATGGAATTGATCTATTTGAAATACTCAGATTGATAACAAACTTCAGGATGCCACACATACACTTGCTTACTTTAATGACATTTTCACTTACCTAGAAAGGGTATAAGGCATATTGAGGATGGTTTTTAGGTAAAAGGTATGAGCAAGTATAATAGGGAATATGGTGAAAAAAATGTAGTTCAAATGCTAGAGATAAAATCATAGGAGGAATTAACAATGTCATAAATCAATCAAGACAACTATGCTATATGAGAATCAAAATAATATTAAATATGACTAACGTCATAGTCACTATAGAAACCTACAAGCTTAAAACACTTAGGGGTATGCTATATTCAATGGGATCAAACCTTGATAATCTTCATTTGCTTATAAGGAGAGAGACATATGGAGGAGGTATATTTGAGTCATCCAAGTCTAAAAGCTATGCACCTCCAACCACTTGTTTGATGTCTGAATATCTAACTATGTATAATATGAGTACAAGTATAATGGAAAATTCAATGATAATAAAGTGAATTCAATGGTTTGAGTAAATCATTGGGAAATAGATAAAGTGACATAGTTTACTCAAGTGTTATGGTCACCTAAAATAACCTTAGACCCAACTCTGACACCTATAACCAGTCATAAAAAACTATAAAAGATACATAGTTCTCAAGGTAGAATTAGTTATGGCTAGGTGATAAATGGTTTGAAGTTAATAAGGAGTATAAAAATATGTGAAATCCAATTGCTTAGAATGTAAGGATTACTAATAATGGCTTACATTTCTTCCACTCAATACCTATAGTTTCACCCTAAGCTTAGCCAACTTACTATGTAAGGGGAATTGAAGGCAAAGGATTTGTTCCAAATTATACAAGTGACCTAAGAAGTCTAAACAGTGAATTCAATGAACTCAAAGGTATCTAAGTTATTAGATCACTTTTTTCAATATCAAAACATAGATCAGTAAACTCCATGCCTAATCAACTAAGTCAAGGCACCAACCTGCTCATTCTTAAGAGGTTTCATTATCTACAAAGGTCTAAAGGATATTAGGATATTTGAAAGAAAGGATGATTCTAGAATGTGATTGAAAGGTGGTAACCTAGTCCAACAATACATCTTAGACACAAGTAATAAATAGTGAAGATCATAGTTAAAATCTCCTACAATCATATACATGTCTAAGTGTGTACACAAACCCCATGGTAGTCAATTGAAAAGATGGTAAAGTAAACTAAGATTAGTTGGATCTAGGATGAACTTGGAGATTTGAGGAAATGATGAAGTATATGTATAATCAGTCCATGAATAAACTCAAACCTCATAACAATGGAAAAGAGAATAATGTAAATAACTAAGGTATGACATTCAACTTTGTTCAAGAATGCTATGCCTAATCTAATGTGATAGCTAGAGGGATTGATGGAGAAAGGTGGTAAGATATACATTGGAATAGGTCAAGGAATACATGTCATACCTAATTGAAGTCATTGAATATCAAATCAAGTTAAAAATATACACCTATAGACCTAATTCTTAACCATACCCCTTAAAATGTTTGTTTTTCAACCAGAGGGTCATAAAAATTTTCTCACACATTTCATGAGGAGATGAATGGGTTTTAATGGTCATTATATGTGTTATAGGGGTACCCTAAAAAAATATTGTGGAATAAGGAGAGAGGGAGAGAGAGAGAGAGAGAGAGAGAGAGAGAGAGAGAGAGAGAGAGAGGAGAGAGAGAGAGAGAGAGAGAGAGAGAGAGAGAGAGAGAGAGAGAGAGAGAGAGAGAGAGAGAGAGAGAGAGAGAGAGAGAGAGAGAGAGAGAGGTTTTTTTCTTTATTAACAATCATTAAGACCCCAAATATGTCTTAAACATCTCTTAAAACCCAATAGAAACCAATTTACAAAGATGGACTTATAAATCACATTGTTGATCTTTTTGACCATAAGTCAAAATGGGTCAACCCTATATAGTCAAGAATTGATATGGGGGTATAAAATAGTGTAATAAGGTTTGTTTTGGTCTATTTTATGTCATTTAATTCCATTTTAACCTTAGTCATGATCTCGTTTAGTGTTATGTCATTTGGAGTCATCTAGGCAGTTAGACCATCATGGCATGTAACATAAGAATGAATAGGGTAGTCTTGTTGTAAATTTGACAAGTGTTATCAAATAACCTTTAGAGATAAAAATAATACATGTACATGATGATTTTTGTGCCAATATCATCCTTTACAAATTTCATGTCTTGATGAGTTTGTTATCTTAAGATATAAGCATTTAAAGCTTAACTAGCAGAGATATATGTGCATGAGGACATCAAGTTTAAGTTTTGGGAGGTAACCATTTAATTTAAAAATATATAAAGGATCCTAAGCTTGAACACAAAGCTGCCAAGTTGTAAAATCGTTTTCAATCAAGAAAATATCAATGACACGTAGGTGCTTAATAGGGTCAAAAAATCAAAAAGTGACTAGATCAAGGATCAATGACATGTGATGAAGCATGTAGATAAGATGAGTGATCCATGTTTAAATACTAAGACCTAGATCCAATTAAGTGTTTCAGATCATGTATATAAGATAAATGATCCATATTTAAATATTAGGACTTGAATTTAATGAAGAATGTCAAATTATGTAGATAAGATCTAATAGTGTGAGAGAGGTTCAAATAATCAAAGGATCCTAAGAGTAAATATGCTCATGCTAAGTATCAAAATTTAACTAAACAAGCATATTAATGGCGTGAATTTTATCTTATATGCTAGGATCAATGGAATGGATTTAAATAAGTAACTAAGATCAATAGTGCACATTGAGTCAAAGGTCAAGGAGCCCAAATCGAACATGAAACTACCAAGTGGCATGAAATAATTAACTAGATGGGCTGATAATAGGATCCATAGAAAGTACACAATACTACCAAAATTCATAATCTTGGATGCTTGGGTCATGATCAATGGTTGATGTCAAAATTCAAATCAAGGAGACTCCATAGGAGATTGATAGAGCAAATTTGATCAATTTCTAGATGGAAAAGATGAGGCTACATGTCCAAAAGATGGTAGACATATTTTAAAATGGAATAAGAAACATAGAAAGGGATTTAAACATAGCCACGCATGTAGGATCAAAGGATTCTATATCAAAATAAGCACCTGAGACTTATACATTACAATTAAATCTTAGTCAAAATCTAAGATGAACAATGACTACCAAATATGAAGAATAAAGTCTAGAAGACAAAAGAATGATTATAAATGGTAAATATAGGTGTCTAAAAGATAGATATTAATTACTAAAATATATTATGACTTCCATAGCTTTATTCAACCACCCTTGGATACTAAATATGTGTCAAATCTCCTATTTAAATTTTTAATGCTCAAGAGATGATCCATGATGAAAATAGTTTTCTTGAAAAAGAAAGGAGAACGTTATGCCACATTTCATGAATTTTATGTTAAGGGTATAATCACTGAGAGGGTGGTGAATCAGTGATCTTAGATATTTCAATTACAATTGCATCCATGTCAAACTATTAAATAATTACCATATATCAACTTGATCAAGTAACATTAACAAGAGATCTCATTCATTTAGTGCATACACAAGATAAAAAACATAACCCATAGCTCCTATGGGAAACCCTTTTGGGGAATAATACCCACTCTCAATATTGAAACATAAATTTACTACTATATGATAATAAATTACAAATAAGAGACTAATCAACTCCTTTAGACCAACAAACCTTGATCATATCCTCCTAACCAGAGGTATTTAGTGAAACACCTATCTCACAAGAATCAATTACCCTTAAGGAAAACCAAGTCATTTATATCCTCCTTTGAATACCTCCACCTTACAAATGATGTCTTCAACACCTGATCATGGATCCCTATTTATCTAACCCTTGAACAAACTTCCTTTATATCTCAAACATGCCTCATATGCACACTCAAACCTATTCACATATCCCAATATATAAGAGAACTTTTATGACATTCAAAATATGACCTATAGGTAATAAACATAGTCATCAATATGCTCTACTCATCAATTTATCAACTAGGCACTCTACCTCTCCTTCACTCCATAAATCTCACATCTACCTTCCACAAGTCTCTTTCACAAGTCTTTCACAGGTCTAGAAACCATCTCATTTGGTTTCACAATTTATAGAGGAATAATGAATTAATAATATCATAATATTTCCTTGTCATCCAAAATATAATCCTTCACCCTTAAGGCATCTCACATGGGTCACACTTAAGTATAATCCAATTTAAAATAGGCCTAAGTCACTTTTGGGTCATATGGAGACCATTCATCTTTTTGACATTTATCTGAGAAAACTAAAAACATAGGAAAAATTTCCAAATGCATGGAACTATTACATATGATCTATATGTCCTCCTTAATTTTCCATATGCATCACAATACCCTTTTGATTAAGCACAAATCATTTAAACAATATTATGTGTACATAAACACCATGAATGAATACATAGTTAACATATAAACTTTTATTCAAACTACATAAAAGTAGACAAAGTTTTAAAAAACATAGAAATCCTCTGTACGGAGACTACAACATGATTCAATATATAATTCATCATTAAACATCAAAACAACATCAACACAAGCTCAAACATCCTTCTCGGGTCACTTACAAAACATAGTCAAACATATAGTAAACTTTGGAGCATAATAACTTTGACTATAATAACAATAATACTTTAAAATTCATATTTATATATAAACCTTGGATTCCTCTACCACTTTACTTTTTACACCATAAGTAAATTCATCTTGGATCAAAATATATAGCTAAAATATGGAGCACAATTTTTTTTCCTTTGTAAATTTGAATATTCAAATGCAAACGATCATAGATAAAATTTGAACACTAAGCTTGCATTTCATATCCTCTCAGCTTTAGATCAATCTTGCAATATTGATATTCTCTAAACTTTTACACATAAGCACCAATGCTCAAATGTTAAACCTTGAACATGTTGACCACATCTCATGCAATCTTGAAACTTTGTCTCAATGTGATCCATAGATATCTTATATGTAGCTTAGTTTTAAAAAATGATAAATAGATATCACTTTGAACTCTTTAATTTAATACACATCATTGATATCTAGTTATATGATTTACCATTTATTTTTTATCTTTGGAAGAAGATAAATCTTTATCTTTACTTGGTGTTAAACATCTTACACCAATCCTCATCTCATTACTTCCTAACTTCTTGGAGAAATGAGATTTTTTTATGTTAAACAAACTTTAACTCGTGAAAAATTGACTAAGTATGGGAACCTTTCTTATTTGCATGGAAGGCTAACTTTGCATAGTCACATATTTTATCGTTCTCACTCGCATGTTCTCAAATTTTGACCATATGATCTTCTCACATAGGAGAATCTAACCATGTGCTTAACTGATCCTAGAACCCTCACACATGTGAAATATATCTCCATTAAAATTCCTTCTAAAAATATTCTATCATAGAGCTAACTCTGCTTAGAACTTGTCTAGGAGGCCAACTTTGAACATGCATATATTTAGTCATACTTTGACACTTGACCTCAAAGTTAGTAAAAATCAATAAAGCACAAAACTAAAAAAGCCAATATGATCACTTTCTTATGAAACATCCACATGTGTGAGATAAGTATACCATCAAAATGCTTACTCTGCTCTTCCTTGCCTCATGCAAATTTAGCTATGGGAAAACAATTTCAAACTACTTGGGAGCTTAACTTTGCACTTGCAGATATTTTTTTTTCACTTACATGCTAGACATTGGATTTAACACATAAAAACTAGGCAAAATAAAAAAAACCCCATGTGACCATTTCCTCCTAAAACCTTCATGTGTGTGAATGATGACATAATCAACATGCTTACTTGGTTCTATTTGAACATAGAAAACATTGTTAAAAATGTCTAAGAGCCTTACTTTACACCCACATATCATTAACTATGCTTAGGTGCATGACCTAAGAATTAGAACATAACAACTAGGGACTAATCTTATCACAACCATATGACCAACTCCCCATAACTCATCCACACATGTCAATGGTGATGTCATCAAATTACCTATTCAAATTTTTTTCCATTAGACCAAAAATGTCTATGAGAACAATGATGATTTTGGTGAATTCCACTTACGCATAAAAGCTCTAGAAATCATATAAAACCTCTTATAGTAACCTTTGTACATGATTGATACCTCAGCCTCATCCTTGAGCATCTATAACCATGTCAAAACTGAAAATTAACCAATCCAACTTCAAACACACTTTGATAAACACATTTCACACTTCATCATTATTACTTAGGCTATTAAAGCACATCATCCACTCACCAAGACATCACCATGACATCATTGAAAACTATCTAAAAATATCCCCCTTTGTCATTGATGTCAACAAACATCATTAAACTCACCTTCTCTCTTTTCAAGCTCTCCACAATAGGTCACCTTCTCTCTCTTCAAGCACTCCACAATAGGAACTTTCTCCCCCTTTTACACAATGACAAAGTGGGTA
Source organism: Torreya grandis (assembly GCA_037957365.1). Classification (NCBI taxonomy): domain Eukaryota; kingdom Viridiplantae; phylum Streptophyta; class Pinopsida; order Cupressales; family Taxaceae; genus Torreya; species Torreya grandis. Next base: position 1,165,222 of record JARHVA010003035.1, on the reverse strand, counting down.
CCAACTAATCTTGAGGACCTTAAAATACTATCAATAGTAAAGTACCATCTTATAAAGATGATACAAACTCCCCCTTAGCTTGATCCTACCTCTTCTTGCCTTAACACCTTCCTCTTGCTCCATGCTAACACTCTCTTCAACCAAGCAATGTAATAAATTAAGAAATAACACACAAAAAGCTGAATTATGATGGAAATTACCAAGAAACATTTGAGAGGGACTCCCCCTAATATTTTTGATCCATTGCACCACTTGATCATATTTAGATCTCTATACACCATGAAGAACTAGCACACATACGTACTAGCCTTCCTCTTAAGACACTTCCATGACCACCAACTCTGTATCCACACTAGATCTTCTTTACAAACCTCTATATAAAGCTCATGAACTTGTTGTTATTTATTAACCAAATACCTTCTATTCATTCATTGAGAAAGAAATGACACCTAAACTTTGTCTTAGATACTCAAATGTAGATTTTGACAATGGTTTGGTCATAATATCTACAAGCTATTCTTTTTTAGGCACATACTCTAACTTAATAATTTGATTATTCACCTATTCTCTCAATAAATGATATATAATAAGAATGTACTTAGTTTTTGAGTGCATAACAAAATTCTTTGAGATACTAATTGTTAGAGGTATAATCACTTAGATGGGGATGAATCAATGAGCCCAAATATTACAACTTTAGTTCCAATCCTTTCAAAATCTTATTCAATTACCACAATCATTCATAAAGCATACATGACATTCATAACAATGAATAAGAGAGATAATTCAAGATCAAGCACATAAAACATGACATATGTCAAAAATCCTCTTGGGGAATAAAACCCATCTGAACTTACAATTGCACTATTATCCTATAATATCAAGAACCAATTTAAACTAGTTTTAACTAATCAAGGAACTACAATCCCTATTTAGTGAGACTACAATCCTACAAGGTGTTTTCACACCAGTCTAGATAAGATATAACAACCAAAATTTTAGAAAATTTTACCTTGCAAGGAGGTTGTAACCACCTTAGATGTTGAGCTTCCATAACAACACTTACAAACACATCTACCTTTGAAATAATGTCCTCAACACTTTATGATGTAAATATAATCATGAATATCTCAATGTATCCAAATCCACCTTTTGGATCACACAACACTCCCTATTGGCCAAAGCACATTACATACTTGAACCAACACACAAAGATCAATTAGGACACATTATGTATCCCAATAAACCCCACTCTTCAAACCTAAAAAAAACTCTATCACCACATTAAAAACCTAACTAAATGGTCATGCACACTATCCACATTTTGATCACTCTCTCGAACCAACCACCAAGATCTCATAGACACCAATAATCCTTTGCTCATTCTCAAGGCATCCAAAACATCCTTTTAGATCTCTCTAGGCCTCTTTACTCATGCTCAACCTAAAAGCATACTATTATTCCATCATAAACATGGCCTAAAATTCATAAACATAGTCCTCAATCTTCTCTACTTATCAACCCATCCATTGGACACACTTGACCTCCTCACTTCTTTGCTTCAATGCTCACTTCTCTCTAACAAGCCTAGAAACCATCTCCTTTGGTTTAACTATATATAGAGCCTTCATGATAAATAACTTCTTGGTCAGCCATTAGAATTGCCTTAACCCTTAAATATTCTCTCACATCAATACATTTCTTAATATAATCCATAAAGGTTTACCAAATCATCTACGGATCACCCTTAAGCAAATACACCTTTAATAAGGCCCTTGTAGTTGTTATAGGCTTCATGGAGACCTATTCACCCATTTAGCACACCATTAAGAAAAATAACAACATAGGACCACTTTCAAATACATGGGTCCACTCCTTATGTCCCCTTCAACATCTTCAAATGATCAAAGTCATCTTAGCTCACCCCTATGTATGTTCAAACAACTCAAACACTGACCTAGTGCATAGGAACATCATGAACAAATACATAGTCAACTTATTAAGCATTATTCATATTTAAGATAGATTGATCACAGATACAAAATCCACATAAAGTATCCTCATGGAGTCTAAAACACTCCTTAATAGCCAATTCATCAAGAGACATCAAAACAATATCTATATAAGCTCAGTCATCCTTCTTGGGTCACTTAAAAAATAAGCACGAACACACAATCAATGTATAGGCTCAATATGTTAGACAATACTCACTTATAGATCTTCAAATTAGGTTCGTTACATGCACTATGGAGTCCTCTTTATCTTTTATTTTTATATAGATAATAAATTTGACTTTTATCAAAAGATATGGATAAAATATAGATCTCTAGTTTTTCCCTATACTAAATTCAAATATTCAAATTGTAATGGTCATAGTTAAACCTCAAAAACAATACAATCATCTCATGTACTCAATGATTAGATTGAATACACACCATAATATTATTTTATCTTTGACACATAGTTCACCAATTTTAGATGTTAAACCTTAATTGCTTTAACCTCATCTCATACAATCTTAAAATGTTGACTCAACATGATCTATCAACCTCTATAGATTAGTCAGGGCTTTAACTATCAATTCTCATTGTTTGATATATCTATATGAATACTTTCTCATTATTAGATCCTTATCATGTACCTTTGATTATTAATTAATCATCATGCACCTATCCTCATCTTGTTGCTACTTAACTTTTTGGAGTAACATGCACCATCGATCTTTCTCTAGATTTAATTTGTGCAGAAATGTCTAAGTATAGGGACCTTGATCATATGCCTAAGTAGCCATTTTTTAACCATAATAAATTCTTCTACACTTTGATGCATGATCTCAAATTTGGACTAGATAATCTCCTCACATAGGAAAATCCAACCATGTAACACACTACCCCTAAGGCCTTGGCATGTGCAAGATATGATGCCATTAACCTGTATTTTCAAAATATTCTAACATAGAGCTGACTATGTCAAAAAGTTGCCTTGGAGGCCAACTTTGAACAAGCATATATTTTGATGCACTTCATCACGTTATCTGAATTTTAGTGCAAATTATAATTCAAGCATACAAAAATAAGCAAAATTCACACTTTTTCAATTTCACAGACTATTAAGGCACTTCATCCATCACTAGGACACCTCTATGACATCATCATGAAAATGATCCAACAATATCCCCTTTTTTAATTGATGTCAATAACCATCATATATAGTATTACATAGCTCACATTTTCTCTCTTCAAAGTATTCCCACAATAGGAACTTTTCCCCCCTTTGACACAATGATAAAGTGGGTACCAACTAATCTTAAAGACCTAAAAGACAATAAAATAGGAAAGGATAATCTTAGAAAGATTATATAAACTCCCCCTTACCTTGAGCTAACATCTTCTTATCTTGACAACTTCCTCTTGCTCCATGCCAATACTTTTCTTCAACCAAGCAATGCATGTAATGAATAGAGAACACACAAAAGAACTAAAATCTGATGTAACTCAACATTAAAAATCTAAAAAGGACTCCCCTAATAACTTGAAGCCATTTCACATTTTGAGCATATTTATATCTCCACATACCATGAAGAATCACCACACATGCTAAATGTCCTTTGCTCTCAAGCTACCATAAGGACAACCAATAGAACTTCAGCCACTCACTAAATAGGAAACATTCTCGCAACCAAATTGAAAAAGCTTCTTGAAATAAACATACATTGATCTTTTGGATAAACTAAGCATAAAATACTCTTCTTCAAACTAGGCCTATCTAGCATCCTTATAACCATACCTGGAACTTACAAAGCCCACAATATTTAGTAGACAAATCTTTAGGACATAAAACTCCATATCTAGAGCAATCTCATATGGCCCCTCAAGTACACCAATTTTCATCATCAAGCTCATTCTCTAAAACATACATCCTTCACAAATATACTAGCTAATTAACCCTCCATGTTGACAAAAACTAGAATAATTTTAGAACCGTATACTTTCAATTCTATATGAAGATTTATTTCACCACCCATTTGTCCCATTAAACAAATTAAGAATCCATAAACCTCAATTAATAAGGCATACCACTTTTTTAGTATAGCCCAAAACCTTAGAATCTCAAAACAAACAAGGTCAACAAACCTCTTTCTAGTCAATGCACACCTAGAGACACCTATCACACACTTCTAGACCAATATTTTATCCTTCACACATTTGGGAGCCATAACTTCCTATAACCCATTTTAGGCCTACTTGCCCTTAAGCCAAAAATTGAGAAATTCAAGAGTACACAAAAATCTACAATTTATATTAAATCATACCATTAGACCATAAAACACCTAGAGCACATCACAAAGAAGTTCATAGACATTTCTAAGCACCAAACTCTTATTGAAAATCCATCAATCTCATTAAGCCACATGGAACCACCCATTCTGACCCTATACTAAAGCTCCTTCACATATCTCTAGAGCTAATACATGAACTTGTTGCTCCCCTTTAACCAAAGACCTTTTTTCATTGTAATTAACATATTGAGCACAAAAAAATTATTCTCTAAACCTTATTACTTGTATTTAATGACTCATTTCTCTAAACCTAGGACTTGACCAATTACAAAGCTCCCCCTAACTTCATGCTTCATTAAGAACATGACATCTTCAACAAGTCTTCAAATACTATCTAATAATACTCAATACTCATATAGAGATAACTCATCTTCAGAACACTATGAACTTCCATGGCATACACAACTGGCATCTACCATAAACTGATATGTAGATAGATATTTAAAACTCACATTTCTACCAGAACATCCAAACCATGATCAACAAGGAAACTCCTCGAGATAGGACCACTAAGATTATTCACAAAAATCTTTTCTCCAATATATATATATATATATATATATATATATATATATGTATGTATGTATGTATATATATATAAGTATATGTATGTACATATATGTAAATATATATATATATATATATATATATATACATATATATATATATATATATATACATATATATATATATATGTATATATATATATATATATATATATTTACATATATGTACATACATATACTTATATATATACATATATATATATATATATACATATATATATATGTATATATATATACATACATATATATACATACATATACATATATGTATATATATACATATTTATATATATATATATATATATATATGTATATATATGTATATATATGTATGTGTATATATATATATACATATACATATATGTATATATATACATATATATATATATATATGCATATATATATATATGTATATATATATATACACATACATATGTACATATATATGAATATATATATATACATACACACACACACATATACATATACATATACATATACATATCTAACAACCACCAAACAATATCTAATAACCACCAAGCTTCCTATGATTGATAAGTGTTTACGCCTAGATAGAAACACCGCTTTGACATAGTGAGACTAAAAGTCCAAAAACTCAAGAGACTCCCATATCTCCATATATTTATCTGACTTCTAGTCTTTCTTAACATTAACTAAATTCTTGAATTAATTATTTTATTGTCTTATGCAGCTTACTTAACTATTTGATCCTTGAGCTTACTTTTATTTGCATCATAGCCTTCTAGAAAAAATCTCTTATTGACCTTATGACTAGAATAATTGGCAATGATTACCTTTGGTTTCCATAACTAAGTTTGTCCTTTCTCAATCCTTCTAAGAGCTCTATATCCTTTGACATACCTTGAGGACCTCTCAACACTATTTAGATAGAATCTAACAATATTTTCACTCTTATGACAATTGAAACAAATAACATCATTCATCCTTTTTGATAGATTTAAGTTATGATTTCTCCACAACCACTTGTTCCTTCTTCCAAGGCTCCATGTGAAATCATTCTTAGAACTCATCCTGATAAAATCTTTTCCCTATTACCATACTAATAATAAGAATGAAAATGGCCATGAAATGAGCTTTCATATGTTATTGCATTGGGTTTTCTAACTAGTCTTCTTTCATTGTTTCTCAAGTTTGTAATCTCTTTGTCTTGCTCAGACATATCATGCTCCTTTCTTAGCTTGTTCAACTTGTCTATGAGCTATTCATGCTCACTCTTCAACAATTTTATCTCATTTTCATCTCATCATACTCACCTTTCCTTGAACTCATTTTGACATTTTATTATTCTAAGTGAGTCTAAAGATGTCTTCATTCTTCTTCTCTTATCTTCAGATTTACATTAGCTTCCCCTAACTTATCCTTGAGATTGTTGATCTATTATCCATCTTATTTGAATTTTTCTAATTTATTTAATTCCTCTTTAAGATTACCTATCTTTATTATTAATTTTCATATTCATATTTTATGGAAACAATATTAGTCCTTGATTGATCAACTTAACTTCTTTAGATTTCATGTTTAAACATGCAACCTTCATCGAAAATTTGAGAACTTGGATAGTCTCCTTATCCCTCTTAGATATTTTAACCACATCATCCATCATTATACATTATTTCTCTTTAATATGAATAATATATTCTTAAATAATTTTGACCATTGATCTTAACTCTATATTTTCTTTCCTCATCTACTTATTCATCTTTGTACTGCATAAGATCTCCTCCAAGCTGTTAAGATTCCTCCAAAGAACTTATTCTAATACTAATTCTTATAGGTATAATCACTGAGATGAGGTGTGAATCAATGAGCCTAGATATTAAAACTTTAGTTCTAATCCTTTAAAATTATTAATCAATTACCACAATCATTCATGAAGCATACACAACATTCATAGCAATGACCAAGAGAAATAATGCAAGATCAAGCACATAACACAAGACATATGTGGGAAACCCTCTCAAGAAATAAAACCCACTAGAACATGTAATTAGACTATTATCTTATAATAAAAATAAATAATTTAGAATAGATAAAATTGGTCAAGGACTACAATACTTATTTAGTGACATTACAATCCCATAAGGTGTTGCCACACCTATCTAGCTGAGTTACAACAACAACCAGACTTCTAGCAAATTTTACCTCATAATAAGGATAAAAAAACATAGATGATGAGATACCACAACACCTATGACCACATCCACCTTTAAACTAATGTGTTCAACACATGATGATGAAACTCTGATTATTAATCTCTTAATGTATCCAAAGCCATAATTTGGATCACACAACACTCCCTATTGGCCACATCATATAACATACTTGAACCAACACACAAAGATCAATTAAGACACATTAAATGATGAAAAATGACCTTACACTTCTTTGTAACCATCAAATTTTGAGCTAACTTCTCATACAGGCCTATTTAGTTTAATCATTTCTTGTAGCCTTGTTTTCCCTATTTATTGGCCATAAATTTTTATAGGTTAACTCAATCATTAAAGTAAAATGATTTATAGATACCCATTAATCCATTCTATAACATACTGAAAAATCTCCTAAGGTTTCTTTGTACGGAGTTGTAATTTCTTCTTTAGGCCCTGTTTCAATTAGCCCTCCTTGCGTGCAAATCACCTTGTCCAAAATAAAGTATAGACTTTATAAGCAAACCAAGAACCATTCCAGACACCCATTATCTTATTATAGGTGAATCAATCATTTTTTAGTTCACTTCTTTGGAGAAATCTACTTTTCCTATATTGGCCTATGCTCTTCATCTCACATGCACCTAGGATCCACTTGGAAATTGTTCTTTTACATACTTCTCCATACTGTATCACCTTAAGACCAATTCCAACAGTTTTCTAACATCATCAAGGTTCAGATTACAAATTTTCAAGAGGTTTCAAGCATTAAAACTCATTTTAAGGGTTTGAACCTAATTCAGAATTTTCCCATGACAGTCACAGGCCGAGAGCTTATTATTTTTTATGGGAGTGTTTTAGCTCGTTTCAAAGGTTAAAATAAATTTTATAAGGTCTTTATTAGTTCCCTACACCTTCTCCAATCATCCTCCAGGTTATATCAACCTTCTAAGCTTGCCAATACTCAACAACTCAGTGTCTTTTGACTATATTTTTATAACAGTCAACAGGGTTCTTGCTTTCTTATCAAATACAATGATCAACAGACTTTCAAGAGTATAAACAACCATTTAAATGCCTAAATTACTTCCCCATTCGTTTTCCCTACCAACAATGACCTGATCCATCCACTTACAATGCAAAAACTTACCAGTTTCTTATCATTGACTGTATTCTGTCACCTACAGGCCGAGAGCTTATTGTGGGAGATTTTGGATATCAAGATGGTTTCTAATGACTTTTTATCTTTTATTGGGTTTCTACCTGCCTTATATACTTATCTCCATTCATTTACAAACTTCATGAAAATAATTTCATGTGGATTTTCTCTTGGACAGTGGGCTGTATATTTAGATGCCTGAATACCTTGTTTAGGCCTGTTTGGGCTGTTTATAACATTCAAAACTTTATAAGACCTCTTGGTCATATAATATAAGCTTTATCTTATTCTCAACATGCCAAATAACTAGTTTACATGTAATTTCCTCAATTTTCTATAGAAAACCCTCATTCATACACATTCACATATACACACACAGGCCTGTCACCAGAATTTTCATAACATAATCACATGAAGCAAAAAATTCATTCTTCTTAGATCAAATAGAAGAATTACAATTAAATATCAAATGTTCCATGGCTTCCAAATCCTTGTCTATTCTTCACACATTCTTCACATCAATTTTTCTCCTTTTTCCTTAACCTTATCATCTCTTGAGTGAGGTCCTCCCTCACTAATTCTCCTCTCTATCCTTCATTATTTCTTCTTTCTTTTCAATGAGAGGACTTTTCCTCTCTGTCATTCTTCTCTTCTATGCCCTTCTCATCCTCTCTTCTCTTCTCATCCTCTCTCTTTTTGAATTCTCTCTTTTTTTTGTCTTTTCAAGAATCTTTTTCCTAACTTCTATGCCCAATTTGGGCTTAAGGCAAAACAATATGTTGTTTGAAAGTTTTAAACAATTTACTAAGGTTGAAAATAGTTTCAACCATTTCCCCCTAATTTTCTCAATAGCCTAACCATCACTTTTCACCTTTTCGATTTCACTTTTTGATAATTACATTTAATTTCAAGTGAAATTTTGAAATCTACAAACTTTGGAGGGAAAACTAGAATTTAAATTTTCACACTCGAATTTCATTTGCAACTACTCCTCCATGGTGCTATTGAAGATGCTCCTACATCATACTCTCCCTCTAGAAAAGATTTGAACCTTAGTTCAAATGGGATGCTTCCTCCATGCTTTAGCCTTCACTTGTATACCTGGATTCCAAGGTCGTGTTGTCAATGCCAATGCTTGTCTTTGATAGTCTTTGTCTTTCATCTTATTGTTCTTCCTCTTCTGGTATGTTCTTCCCCTCATCTCTTTCTCAGCTGCCATCTCCCACTTCCATGCTTCTTCATATTCATTCATGTCTTCAAGATCTTTTTGTTGTTATTCCTAATTCATGAGCTTTTCCAATGACTCATGTATGTCATTCACTTCAGCAACCTTCATACCTGCATACAAAACATTCGAAGCCACCTTAGAATCAAAATATTTAGGCCATGAAGCCTCTTGGCTACCTCCACGCTCTTGCTCCTTGATCAAAACTATCTTGACCTCTTTGCTTTGCTCTTGTCTTGTTCTACTCTTCCCAATGGTGTCTTCACCATGGCTTGTACGTTCTTTCATCTCTCTTGAATAATCAAACAACTACTCCAACATCTTCAACTCTTCCTTTAGTAAGATCTCATCTATCTCACTATTCTCTTCATCAAACTTGGGCTGATCACTCATAAGGCTTACTTGCCCCTTACCTCTTATCTCTTCCTTTCTTAGCTTGTCTTCACATAAACCAACTTCTTCTTCAACATCAATATACTCTTCAAATACAATTGCAGTATATTTACCTTTTGTCTCCTTGCTTTTTTCAATCTCTACTTGAAGCCATCTTGATTGCTTTGCTGTATACTCTCTCCTTGCTGCATATTAGTCCACACAGCCGCTTTCCATCTTTCATTTCTCATGAAAATATCATTGAAGGATTAAAAAAAATCATCACAAACAAATTGTTTACCTTTCATATTTATATCTTCATGCTCAACCTCATTATGCTTTGAGTAGTTTTATTTCTTACCTTCATTCTCTTGGCTACTGGAATCACCTTCAATCCTCTTCCATTGTCTTCTTGGTGTTGTTGTCTCAATACTCACATCTTTTCTCTTTGCCTTCTTAGGCACCCATACTTGTTTCTCCTTCTTACGATTTCTCTTCTCAAGCCATGTAGGCATCTTGCATCCTTGCTCTTGTACCAACACCTCCTCTTGCTTGGGAGTTTGCTTTACCTCGTTAATGGGCTGCTCCATTAATTCTTTGACTTGCATAACTTCTTGATTATTTGTGCTTTCTTCTTTCTTTATGCTTGGCTGCTCTCTTTCTTCTTCTTGGCCTTCAATGGCATCATGGAATTCAGCTTCATCTTCCATCTCTTCTCTTGCTTGTGTGGAATCATCAATACCTTTCTTATGCATTAACCAATGCATCTCTTCTTCTTCATCAACAGCAACAAACTCACTTCTCTCTCCTCTTACACATTCATTTGTGTACTTGGTGTCTTCTCTTGCACCAATCTCTTCATTCTTCAAGGCCTTTCTTTTGACCTTCATAAGGCTGCTCATACCTGCAATTACCCACTCAAGAACAACATTAGAAATAAAAATAAGAGACCATAATGTCTCCATGAGTGTCCTCTTCATCAACACTCTGATCTTTTCAAGTGCTCTTCTTGGCACTTCATCTGTTCTTTCTTCTCTCTTGTTCTCTTCAATGAGAACCTTCTTCACAACTTTTTCCTCTTTCTACTCACTTGGCAACCTTCTTACCTTCTTCAAGCCTCTATGGGCTTCTCTCTTCATGGCAATCTCATTTTGCCTTCTTCTCCTTTTCACTAGGAGATCTATTGGCCACTTCAACCTCTTCTTTATTGGCCATACCCATGCTTGCTTATCCATCTGCATCCAAGACTCATATTCATCTTTAATCTTAGCTAACTCTTTCTTCAAATTAGTAATCTCTTTATCAAGTACAAAACTATTCATACCTTTGATGCTTGCTTTCTTCTTGGCACCCTCATGTACCTTGTTGCTCTGCAGTGCCTTCAACAATACTGCCATGTTTGAGATCTTCACCCAAGTCTTTTCCACCTTGGTCTCTTGATCCCTTGTCACACCCAAGCCTTTTGTCCTTGACTGGTCTTTTGACAATCTCCTTGATCTCACCTAGGCCTTTTACATCCTAGTCTTTTGATCCTTTTCTCAATCCTGCAGCAACTCGTTATACATCACTTCATCAAACTCAAATCACAAATCCAAGCTTACCTTGCTTTGGATCTTCTTCTTGAGCATTCACTTGCTCCCCTACTTTTAAGCTTTCCAAGCTTCTCTTCACAATTCTTCCAACTTCATCCTTTACCTCACCTAAGTCTCTTTCACCTTAGTCTTTTGGCAAACTATCCAAGCTTCTTCTTGGATCTTTACTAAGCCTTCCTTGGATTCTTCTTCTCTTAAGCCTTAATGGCTTGGCTACCTTGAACCTAAAACTTCTTCACTTGATTGCTTCTCAACACAATAACTCAAATCAAATAGCAACATTATTCATACCTTTTCTCCCCAGGGTCTTCTAGCACTTGTCCTACTGATCCTCTTGCCAAATCCTATAACAACTCATTAGAAATCCCAACCAACAACAAGTTACCAATTCCCAATAGCTTCAAGCTCTGATAAAAAATGATGAAAATTGACCTTACACTGCTCTGTAACCATCAAATTTTGAGCTAACTTCCCATACAGGCCTATTTAGTTTAATCATTTCTTGTAGCCTTGTTTTCCCTATTTATTGGCCATAAATTTTTATAGGTTTACTAAATCATGAAATTAAAACTATTTCTGGATACCCATTAAGCCCTTCTATAACATACTAAAAAATCTCCTAAGGTTGCTTTGTATGGAATTGTACTTTCTTCTTTAGGCCCTATTTTAATTAGCCCTCCTTACGTGCAAATCACCTTGTCCAGAGTAAAGTACGGACTTTATAAGAAAACCAAGCACCATTCCAGATACCCATTATCTTCTTATAGGTGAATCAATCATTTTTTAGTGCACTTCTCTGGAGAAATCTACTTTTCCTATATTGGCCTATGCTCTTCATCTCACATGCACCTAGGATCCACTTGGCAATTGTTATTTTCCATACTTATCCATAATTTATCACCTTAAGAACACTTCCAATAGTTTTATAATATCATAAAGGTTCATATTACAAAGTTTCAAGAGGTTTCAATCATTAAAACTCATTTTAAGCGTTTGAACCTAATTCAAAATTTTCCCATGACAATCACAGGCCGAGAGCTTATTATTTTTTTGGGAGTGTTTTAGCTTCTTTAAAAGGTTAAAATAAATTTTATATGTTCCTTATTAGTTCCCTACACCTTATCCAATCATCCTTCAGGTTATATCAACCTTCTAAGCTTGCCAATACTCAATAACTCAGTGTCTTTTGACTGTATTTTTATAACAGTCAATAGGATTCTTGCTTTCTTATCAAATACAATGATCAAAAAAATTTCAAGAGGATAAACAACCATTTCAATGCATAAATTACTTACCCATTAATATTCCATATCAACAATGACCTGATCCATCCACTTACAATGCAAAAACTTACAAGTTTCTTATTGTTGATTGTATTCTGTCACCTACACGCTGAGAGCTTATTGTGGGAGATTTTGGATATCAAGAGGGTTTCTAATGACTGTTTCTCTTTTCTTGGGTTTCCACCTGCATTATATACTTATCTCCATGCATTTACAAACTTCATTCAAAGAATTTCACGTGGATTTTCTCTTGGACAATGGGCTGTATATTTAGATGCATGAATACCTTGTTTAGGCCTGTTTGGGCTGTTTATAACATTCAAAGCTTTCTAAAAGCTCTTGGTCATATCATATCAGTTTTATCTTATTCTCAACATTCCAAATAACTATTTTACATGTAATTTACTCAATTTTATATAGAAAAACCTCATTCATACACATTCGCATATACACACACATGCCTGTCACCAAAATTTTCATAACATAATCACATGAAGCAAAAAATTCATTCTTCTTAGATCAAATATAAGACTTAAAATTCAATATCAAATGTTCCATGGCTTCCAAAGCCTTGTCTATTCTTCACACATTCTTCACATCAAATTTACTCCTTTTTCCTTAACCTTATCATCTCTTGAATGAGGTCCTCCCTCACTAATTCTCCTTTCTATCCTTCATTATTTCTTCTCTCTTTTGAATGAGAGGACTTTTCCTCTCTGTCCTTCTTCTCTTCTATGCCCCTCTCATCCTCTCTTCTCTTCTCATCCTCTCTCTTTTTGAATTCTCTCTATTTTTTGTCTTTTCAAGAATCTTTTTCCTAACTTCTACGCCCAATTTGGGCTTAAGGCAAAACAATATGCTATTTGAAAGTTTTAAACAATTTACTAAGGTTGAAAATAGTTTCAACCATTTCCCCCTAATTTTCTCAATAGCCTAACCATCACTTTTCACCTTTTCACTTTCACTTTTTGATAATTACATTTACTTTCAAGTGAAATTTTGAAATCTACAAAAATTGGAGGGAAAACTAGAATTTGAATTTTCACACTCAAATTTCATTTGCAACTAGTCATCCATGGTGCTATTGAAGATGCTCTTGCATAATTACATATCCCAATTAACCCCACTCTTCAAACCTTAGCAATAACTCTATCACCACATTAACAACTAGACCAGATGGTCATACACACTAAACACACTCTGATCAATCTCTCAAACTAGCCACCAAGCTCTCACAGAAACTAAAAATCCTTTATTTATTCTCAAGACATCCAAAACATACTTTTGGATCACTCTAGGCCTCTTAACTCATGCTCAACCTACAAGAGCACTATTCTACCATCATAGCACATGACCTATAGGTTATACACAATCCTCAATCTACTCTAATTTTCAAACCATCCATGGTCACAATTGGCCTCATAACTTCTTCACTTTAATGTTTACTTCTCTCCAACAAGCCTAGAAACCATATCCTTTGGTGTCACTATATATAGATCCTTCATGATAAAAAAACTTCTTGGTCAGTCATTAGACTTGTCTTAACCCTTAAGGTTTCTCTCACATCAAGCCATGACTTAATAAAATTCACAAGGGTTATCCATAACATCTATGGGACACCCTTAAGCATCTACACCTTTTGATAAGGCCCTTATAGCTCTTATAGGTCTCATGGAGACCTATTGACCCATTTATCACACCATCACAAAAAATAAGAGTATAGGACCAATTTAAAATACATGGGTCTACTCCTTATGTCCCCTTTTACATCCTCAAATGATCATATTGATCTTATCTCACATTTGCATATTCTAAAATAAGTCAAACACTAACTTGTCTCATAAGAACATCATGAATGAATACACAGTCAAATTATTAAGAATTGTTTATGCTTAAGATAGATTGATCACACCTCCAAAATCCACACAGATCATCTTAATGGAGTCTACAACACTCCCAAATAGAAAATTCAACAAGATACATTAAAAAAGTGTCTATATAATCTCAATAGTCCTTTTTGAGTCACTTGCATAACAAGCATGAACACATAGTCAAACTCTAAGTTTAGTATTTTAAACTATACTCACTTCTAGATCTTGGAACCAAGTTTAATGGATGTACCATGGAGTCCTCTTCATGTTTTATTTTTATATCACTAAAAAATTTTAATTATATTGAAATATATGGATAAAATATAGAGATATAATTTTTCCCTATGTTAAATTCAAATATTTGAATTACAATAGTCACAGTTAAACATTGGAAATAATAAAATCATCTCATGTCCTCACTACTTAGATTGAATATGCACTTTTTTCTCTTGTTTGACATTTAGAAAATAGTTTGCTAATGATAGATGCTAAACCTTAGTTAGTTTGGCCTCATCTTGTGTAATCTTGAAATGTTAATTCAATGTGCTCCATCAATCTCTATAGATCAGTCAAGTCTTTAACTGTGAATGCTCACCATTTGATCAATCTATATGAACACCCATTCACTATTAGATCCTTATTTTATACATTTTCTCAATCATTAAACATCATTCACATATCCTTGTCTCACTACTTCCTAAATTCTTAGAGAAATGCACACTATTAATCTTGATCAAGCTTTAACTTGTGCAAAAATGACAAAGTATAGGGACCTTGCACATCTCCTTGAGTAGACATTCTTAAACCTTAATAACTTCTTCTACGCTTTGATGCATGATCTTAAATTTGGACTAGATGATCTACTCACATAGGAGAATCTAACCATGTAACACACTACTTCTTAATCCTTGATATGTGTGAGATATAACACCATTAAAATGCCTTCTCAAAATATTCTGACATAGAGCCAACTATGTCAAAAATCTACCTAGAAGGACAACTTTGAACAAACATATATTTTGATGCACTTAATTAAATAATTTGAATTTTAGCTTAATTCAACTAGGATAAAAACTAAATAAACACATATGATCAGTTTCTCTTAGCCATTTCACATGTACAACATATAACATCATCAAAATTCCCACTCAACTTTCCTTATCACATGCGAAATTGGCTAAGGAAAATGTAGTCAAACTGCTTGGGAGCCAAACTTTGTATAAGCATAAGTTTTGTTGTGCTTCAACACATGATCTAAAATTTAGTAAAAATAAACTAGGCTTAAAACTAAACAATGCATATGATCATCTTCTCTTGAAACATCTACATGTGTGAGACATTCTACCATTAAACTACTTACTCAGTTCTTCTTAAACCCTTTGTAAATTTTGGCTAAGAATGGGAAGTTAGTGAATTTTATTTGAGAAGCCAACATTGTACCCTCATATCTTTAATCTTGATTCAATGCATGACCTAAAATCTAACACATAATAACTAGGGACTAATGTGATCATAACCATATGACCAAATCCCCTTAACTCATTCCCACATGGTAATGGTGACATCATCAAACTACCTACCCAGATTGTCTACCATTGAACCAAAAGTGTCTAGGTGAAAACTATGATCAACTTGATAAAATACACTCATGCAAACAATTTATCAAAGCATATAACACTTCTTATGGGATCTATTTCACATGTTTAGATCACCATACTCATTCATTATTCTCTCTAACCATGACAAAATATAATATCAACCAATCATACTTGAAGCATACAAGAACAAACACATTGCACATTTATTTAGTCACATAGACTATCAAGGCACTTAAACCACTCACTAAGACACCTCCATGACATCACCATGACATCATTATTAAAACTCTCCAACAATAATTGCACTAGTGTTGTCATGATAGATAGGACAATGTGCATTTTGTCTTACCTTATAATCTTCCAAAGTTTTTTCCATCCACATGAATTGCATGCAACAAGAAGCAACTTCTATATATTCAAATTATATATTTAATACAAACACTAAGTATTTATTCTTTCTTAGCCAAAATACCATTCATTCCCCCATGAAGAAGACCCCACCACTGGCACTTCTCCTATCATCCACACAACCTACCCAATCAACATTAGTATAATATTTCAAAGAGAATTCTTTATTCCTAGAATACCATAAACCATATTCTATGGTGCCTTTGAGATATCTGAAGATCCTTTTGACTATTTTAAGTGAGATTAGCTAGGGTTAGTTTGAAACCTTCCTACAAAATCCACTGCTTACATGATATCAGGTCTAAAAGAAGTAGAGTATAAAAGACTTTCAATCATGAATCTATACAAAGGTTGATAAACTTTTGGTGAGTCATCCATTTTACTTAACTTACACCCTTTGATCATTGGAGTACCCATTGGCTTAAATACACCATGTCAAAATTACAAAACATATCATTGGTGTATTTATATTATGAAATGAATATCCCTTCATCAAGTTGATTAATCTATAATCCTAATAAAAAATATATTTCTCCCAACATTGACATTTCAAACTTAGTCTTCATAGTATCTACAAAATTTCAACTCATTTTATCAATGTCAGATCAAAAACCTATGTCATCAACATATACAATAACTATCATTTGATGATTGCCTTATATTTTAATGTATAAATTATTATCATTTACCCCCTTTTTAAAAGTTTGACTCAAAATATACTTATCCAACCTATCATACCAAGATCTAAGAGCTTGTTTAGGAATATATAAAGCCTTCTTTAGTTTACACACAAAATCTTGATTACTTAACATTAAGTATCCTTTAGGTAACTCAATGTAGACTTCTTCTTCTAAGTTTCCATTCAAGAATGAATATTTCCAATCCATTTGATATACCTTAAAACCCTTCAAGATTTGATATGCTAAGAAGAGTCTAATTGCTTTCATTCTTTCCATATGAGTAAAAGTCTCATCAAAATCTATTCCTTCAACCTGAGCATATCATTTACACACCAATATATCCTTGTTCCTTATGACTTATCTCTTATAATTCATTTTTTTTGAGAAACCACTTGGTACATGTCACTTTTTTTATCTTTTAGTCTAGGAATTAAGTCCCATGTTTCATTCCTTTCTATTTGATCTATTTCTTCATTCATTGCATTATTACAAATTTCGTATTTGCTAGATTTCATGAATGTTTTGGTTAAACCATGGAAAATAGAAATGAGTCTTGTTACTTCTAATTGATCAACATTCTCCTTCTAGTTTGTAACCTTGCACCAACATTTCCAATAATTTGAGAGATTGGATGATCTTTTCAAATTCTTCTATATGGAGCTTTAGAATCTTGTCTTTCTTCTTCCTCTTCATCTTCATCATCTATTTTAACAAATAACTCATCATTATTTTCAAAAACATTCTAAATTGAGTTACTTACAATTTTGGCTTCTTGACTCTACTAATCTCATCTACCCTTACATTTGAAATTTCAACAATCTTGTGAAGTCTCTTGTTGAAGCACATATATGAAGTAATAATAGAGGAGTAACCTAAGAATATGCCCTCATCAAACCTTGAATCAGATTTTCCAAGATTCTCTTCATCTCTTTTTATGAAGCACCTACTCTCAAACACTCTAAAATGTTTGACATTAGCTACTATATTCCTCCATAACTCATAAGGATTATTATCACCATTTACTCTGATTTGACACCTATTTAGGATATAAATTGAAGTGTTGGCTACTTCTTCCCATTAATCATATGATAGTTTGGAATCATGAAGTATAATTCTACTCATCTCTTGAACACTCCTATTATTCCTTTTAACAACACTATTCTGTTGTGGTGTTCTAGTAATTGAATATTATCTCCTTATCCCTTATATTTTTAAAAATATCATCAAATTCATGAGACCAAAAATTACCTCCATTGTCTAATATTACACCCTTTATCATTTTATATAAGCACTTTGAATGCCATAAATATTGTAAAAGATTTTTAATTTTTCTTTAACAAAAAATGTCCAAGTCATCCTAGTAAAATCATTAATGAGAAGCATGAAGTAGCTATTACCTTGAATACTTTGGGTTCTCATAGGTATAAATAGATCAGTGTGGATCAACTGTAATGTATTTGTAATGGATAAATCCTTAGATTTATATCTTCTTTAGGTTTTATTCTCATGAAGACATGCCTTTCAAGGAGAATAAGGAATCTTATAAATCTTAGGCATATGCCTTACTAATCCCTTTGAACTGATGTTTACCATCTTCTTGAGTATGAAAGGCTACTTGAATAAACATTAACCCTTCCTTTGGTAGACTACTTGAATTCTAATTTTCTTCTTCTTTAGTCTTAGACTTAGTATTATTAAATGATTTAATGGTGTCAATGACTTGTATACTGATTTTCCAAAAGGATCTTTTATAGTTTTTGGATATATGACCTTGTTGGTTGAAATTATAGAATACAATTTTCCTTTTAATCTTTGGAGAGAAATCACAATCCCTATATCTATGACCAAATTTATTGTACGAGAAGTATTACCCATTGAAGACATCATTCAAGTTTGACCTACATTTCTCTTGATCATTACTTGTCCATGAATTTTCATTCTTAACCCTTTTGGTGGAGCTAAATTCCCTTTTTTCCTTAGATACTAGCACATCTAAGTAAGTCATGACTTTATTTTAAAATTATTCCTCCCTTTGGTTAATACCATTAACCATCATGACCTACAAATTCTTGATTTTTTATTATATATCTTTCACTTGTATATTCACAACATTCATGCTTGAATTGGAATTTTATAAAGCACATACTATATTATCTTGAAGACAAGACATAGCCTCTTTGTCAACCATTATACCTTTGATCACTCTTTAGTGGTTAAACTTATCATAAAAACCTACTCTAATACCAATTCTTAGAGGTACAATCATTGGGGTGAATTAGTGATCCCAAGTATTTTGATTACAATTGCATCCCTTTCAAATTATTAAACAATCAACATACATCAACTTAATCAACCAACATTAACTAGAGAGCTCATTCATTCAATGCATACACAACATCAAACACATAACACATAATTCCAATGGGAGACCCTCATGGGGAATAAAACCCACTCTCAAGTTTAAAACATAAATGGACTACTACCCTATAATAAATTACAAAAAAGAGACTGATCAACTCCTTTAGACTAGTAAACCTTGATCATATCCTCATAGCCAAAAGAATTTAGTGAAACACCTATTTCACAAGGAGACAATTCCCTAAGGAATACCAGGTATTTTAGACCTTATTTTTAACACATCCATAATAGAGATGATGTATTCAAACCTGATCATGGATCTCAAATTATCTAACCCCTGCACAAACTTCCTTTCTATCTTAGATAGGCCTCATATGTACACTTCGACCTCTTTGCATATCCTTAATTTATAAGAGTACTTTTTTGACATTAAAAATATGACCTATAGGTCATACACATAATCATAAATCTTATATTCTCATCAATTCATCAACTGGGTGATCTATCTCTCCCTTGCTCCATAACTCTCACATCTACCTTGCACAAGTCTCTTTCACAAGTCTTCCACAAGCCTAGAAACCATCTCATTTAGCTCCAAAATTTATAGATAGATCATGAATTAAAAATATTAAAATATTTATTTTTTAGACGCTAAACATTCCTTCAACCTTAAGGCATCTCATATGGGTCACACTTAATCACAATCTACCTTCAAATAGGCCTATGTCACTTTTAGGTCCTATGGAGACCCATTCAGAAATTTGACAATTTTTCAAGTAAAATAAAAATATAGGAAAACGTTCTAAATGCATGGGCCCATTATAAATTATTTATAGGTCTTAATTAAGTGTCCATATCCATCACAATTCCCTTTTACTTAAACACAATTCACTAAAATAATATTCTATGTACACAGTCATAATGAACAAATATATATTCAACTTGTAAACCTTTGTTCATAGTGCATACAGTTATACAAACCTTCAAACTACACATATATATTCTTTATTTACTTTAAAACATTTCCCAATATCTAATTCATTATCAAACATTGGAAAAACATCAACATAAGCTCGAACATCCTTCTTGGGTCACTTGTAGAACATAATCAAACACATAGTCAACTTTGGACCTTCATAAAACTAACTTTACTAAAACTTAGAGCCTAAAATTCATATTTATGGATTCACCTTAGATTCATCTACCACTTTTATTTTTAAACCACGAGTAAATTCATCTTAGATCAAAATATATATCCAAAATACAAATCATTGGTTTTTTTCCATTGTAAATTCAAATATTCAAATGCAAATGATCATAGTTAAAATTCAAAGACTAATATCACATATAATTTCCTCTCCACTTTATATCGATCTTGTACCATCAATCATCTCTAACCTTTAACACATAGGAACCAATGCTCAAACATTAAACCTTGAACATGTTAACCATATCTCATGCAATATTGAAACTTTGACTCAACACACTCTATTGATCTCATGTATGTATCTTGGTTTTTAACAATGATAAAAAAACATCATGTTAATCTATTGAATTTAATACACACAATTTATCTCTATCTATAAAATCACCCACTCACCATTGATCCTTCGAATAAGCTTGATCTTTATCTCTACTCAATGCTAAACATCATGCACCTATCCTCATCCCATTAATTCATGACATTTTAGAGAAATGTGGTCCATAAATGTTACTCAAAATTTAAATTATGAAAATTTGACTGATTATGGGAACCTTTATTATCTACTTGGAAGGATAACTTTGCACAGTCATATCTTTTATCTCTCTTACTTGCATGCTCTCAAATTTAGACCATATGATATCCTCACATAGGATAATCTAACCATGTGAAAAAATGATCCTAGAACCCTCAAACATGTGAGATATATCACCATTAAAATGACTTATCAAAATATTCTATCACATATCCAGCTATGCTTAGAACTTATCTAGGAGGCCAACTTTGAACATGCATATATTTTGTCATACTTCAGTGCTTGACTTGAAAGTTAGCATAAATAAACTAGGCATAAAAATAAATAAACCCATATGATCACATTCTTTTGAAATGTCAACACGTGTGAGACATACTACCATCAAAATTCTTACTCAGCTCTGCCTTGCCTCATGTAAATTTGGCTATCGGAAAACAATATCAAACTACCTAGGAGCATAAATTTTTACTTAAATATATTTTATCACACTTAGGTGCATGACTTGGGATTTGGTAAATAAGAACTAGGAAGAATAATAAACAAACCCATGTGACTATTTCCTCTTAAAACCTTCATGTGTATAAATGCTGACATAGTCAACATGCTTACTTGGCTCTATTTAAACATAGAAAATAGTGTCAAAAATCCCTAAGAACCTAGTTTTATACCCACATATCTTTGACTACACTTATGTGCATGACCTAATAATTAGTGAATAGTAAATATAAACTAATTTTATCACAACCATTTGACCAACTCCCCTTGACTCATCGACTTGTGGCAATGGTGATATCAATAAACTACCTACTCATATTTTCTGCCGTTGGACCTAAAATGTCTAGATGAGAATAATGATGATCTAGGTGAAGTACACTTATGCATAAAAGCTCTCAAAATCATAAAAACCCTATTAAAAGACCAATTTCACATGATCAATACCTCAACCTCATCCTTGAGTATCTCTAACCATGCCGAAACTAAATATCAACCAAGCCAACTTTAAGCACACTTTGACAAGCACATTGCACACTTTGTCATTGTTACTTAGGCTATCAAATCACATCATCCACTCACCAATACACCTCCATGACATCATAATGAAATCATTTAAAAATATCTAATAGCTTCATGCTTTAGAGGACCATTTATCCTATCAAATTGTGCATGGATTGATTCTCACTCCATTTTCCTATACTGTAACTAGTTTTCATGCCTTGACATGTGGCATAGTGACCTTTGGACTTATTTTTTCTCAATTTTTTCTCTAATTCTACAAGTAGATACCATTTTAGCCTCTATAAAAAACACTACACCATGTATGGTGAAGCCCTATTGGTTTTGACATTGTACTTTTGTGTATAATAGTAAATGCAATCTATTTTGAGTTCATATCTCATCTTGTAAAAGTGTGTAAAGAGATGTATAGTGAATAGCTAAGTGATATCAATCTATCCTTGCTTTTTCTTAGTCCTCCCATGTTTGATGAAAGTGATTTTATCCTATTAGGTCATATAAATTGTAGTTAAGTGTATGAATCTATCTTGAGTGTATAATGATCCTTATTCTCTATAATTTATCTATGGTTTTACTTACCTTGGATAGTCTTCATGTATCTCACCTTAATATTGAAACACTAATGCTAGTGCATTCTAGGAATCTTAGGCTAGTGCTATAAGAATTATTTATTTGTGAAATAAGTACAATGGTCATGTGTAAGACATCTTGGTGCATCACCATTTTATAATAGGTTTATTTCATGTAACTTTTATCCCTTTCCCCCCACAAGAAAATAGTTAACATAGGTGAAAGTACTTAAAAATATATTTAGGGAGCTAGCCCTTAAATTTGGAGGCTCACTTCCACCATAGGTATACACAGATACCTATAAGTTTACCCATGTTGCCCAACTATGGAAGAGGCTTGAACACCCTATTATAGGGTGCAAGATTTGGTGACAACATTTTTGGCATGCTCGATAGGACCCATTTTCCTCAAGATAATTTTTCAAGGTAAATGTTGGTCTTGATAACATTAGTTATAAATTGGTGTGATACTCAACATTGTATGACTCCATCAAGGTAAATCTAGTTCAATATCATTTTTTTGTCATAAACTTGCTCTTATAATTCATGGTTCTCACTAGGTCATCATCTAGTAGAGTTTTCAACCCCATTAATCCACCTGTTCAACTCAAACATTATTTTGAAGTTAAGTACCCTAAATTTAATCTAACCTTTGAAGAACTAGTGGATTTTGATAGAGAAGAAGAGATTGAGGAAATTTAATATCTTGAAGAAAACATGTCTAGACCTCATTCTTTCCATACCTTTAATAATGAAAATCCAATACATCTTCAAGTCTATGATAACATTCCCCCTAATGCTACAAAAGGTGTGCCTGTATTCAATAGTGAGATTCATGTTATACTTAGTGAACACATTAGGGATGTTTCCAAAAAAATTAGTTTCCACAATGTTACTCAAGATGACATTGCCATTAGGCTCCTTGATATGTCCTTTAGAGGGAAAGATATTTATTGGTATAAGACTATAGAAAGTGGATGTATCACATCATGGGAAAATTTTGGAGTGTTGTTGACTTCTAGATTTGAATATGAAGGTGACCATACCTCTCTTATACATCATATTAATGTTATCAAAAGATGCCCTAAAGAAGCAATTTATGAGTTAAATGAGAGGTTTAAAAATACTTGGTATAAATTATCTCTTCTCATGAGGCTACCTATTAGTTTCATCTTCCCTAATTACTTGAAAGCCATTAGTACTGAAATTGCTATCATGCTTCAATCCATGGATAGTACCCCTCTTACCAAATCATATGAACTTGCTACAAAGCTAAAAAGGGTATCATCAAAGATGGAAGGTTACCATCTAAGGTTTATATACCTCAAATGTCTTATAATTTTGATAACACTTCAGATGTGGCCCAAATTTCTAATGCTAACACCAAGCCTAGAGCTACTCTTAAGAAGGAAGATAATGTCATGGATAAATATGTAGAAATTAAAATGATAAGAGATCAACTTAGAAAATCTAAAATACAACCAAGTGCCTATCAAAATCCTTACCTCTATCAATAAAAATATGGTCATCAATATAGAAGAGGAAGAGGTCAATGGCAACTTAACTCTAATAGGCCTGCCAATGTGTACAATCCTAACTCAACCACCAATACAAGAGAGATGGTACTGGTGCATAGAAATTTAGTAAAAGGATAAGATTGAAAAAAAGGAATTTTTTTTATTCTAATTAAGGTGGAGATAAATTTATCGTTTCTTGAATAGGATTTACTCCTCTCCTATTATCTAAAATTAAGTCATGATGTAAACAAGTGGATGTGGATAGCCTCAAGCAGAAATCTTCACTAACTTCTTGGTGGAAGACACTTTTGTAATAAATCAAGGAGCCTATATTTTATAAAATAATATATCTAAGAGGAAGGATCTATGAGGCAGTATTATCATGCCCACAGGCTCATCCAATCCTACTGCAAGGTAATAAGGCATGACTGTAAGTGAGACAGTTCAAAAATCTCTTATACCTCCATCAAGTCAAAATATGGTAAGGTATATTCAAGATGCCTACATTACTCAAGTTATAATCAATTATTTACCTCAAAAGAATAAATAAAAGGTGATTACTAATTCTCTAAACATAATGGATTCCTTGAAAAGTGTGAAAGCATCTTTCTCCTTGTGGGATATCCTTCATATGCCTATCTGAAAAGAGTTGTTACAAAAGCAATTATCCACTATTCTTATTATTCATTCATCTTCAATTTAGATTAATAGTCATGTTGTCCTTGAAAATGATCCTATCACTAATTTTTAACCATCTACTAGGACTGAGAAACCTCAAGAATTTTTTGCACTCTCATAGTGGGTGATAAATTAGTTCATAATTGCATGGTTAATAGTGGATCCTCTAACTTAGTCATTACCAAAGTTGTAGCTGATACATTGGGCCAATGATATGAGCCTAATATAAAGGGAGCGATATATATATATATATATGGGGTAAAATTACTAATACCATAGGTCTAATAAAAAACTTGATGGTGTTCTTGTATGATTGTCTTAATATTCCTATCCTTCAAGATATAATTGTTGTTGACCTCCCAACTCACTTTGCAATCTGCCTATCAAGAGATTTTTTATCCAAAGTTGGTGGCTATCTCTTAGCTTATTTGTACTTTTTGGCATTTAAGATAAGGTATGGGACCAAAGTGACCATTATAACTCAGCCTCTCGTAAGGTTTCACATTGAACCTTACATTAAAACTGATTCTAACTTGAATTACGTTGTTCATGAGAAGGAGGAATCTAATGTCAATGATGATGCTTGTAAATTTAGTGTATTTATAATGTATTTTTGGATGAGTATGGTGAATATGCATATGGGCATGATCCTTATGCATACTTTGAGGCAACTAATACTAGGACTTACATCATGCATGAGGAGCCATTTAAAAGAACTGAGGTAAGTGTCAAACCTAATAACTAGATGATTCATGAGTATGATGATCATAGGTTGATGAATATAATTGAGAACCATATTGGGAATAATTATGTTTTCATTATTTTTATTAATGAATATGTTCTGAATGATGACACTCATGAAGAAGAGGAGGATGACTTATGGCTAAGATTTGAGGCCATATGTCAAAAATTTGACAAGATTGGTAATATTACTTCTTCTCCCAAGAAATATGTCCCTGATGTGTTTATTGATGAAACTAATGAGAAGGATCTTAGGTGTTCTATAAAGTATGAAATTAAAGGGCATGTTAGTAAGGAATATGGACATCAATCTACTATTTAAAAGATTGTAGTAATAGAGGGACCTAGTGATATCAAGGTAGAAGTTGTACATAAAGGACAGTTAGGATATCCATCTAGTATTGAGCAATGTTTAAAGGGTTTAGATAATAAATAAGAATAACTTGATACTCCCAAGCATCAAGTATATCTTGTGCAAGAAGATATAAAGGTTGAGGAAAATGTCATCATTCCTATTCTATAATATGAGGAATGTATATTAGATATGAAAATGTTCAAGAGGATTATAACTCCAAACAAGTCTCATAAAGAGAAAGAAATATCATTCATGAAAGTAATATATTGTTCACTTAGATACCTAATAATATTCAAATGTGATAGGCTTCTCGATCACCTACATATGAAAGTGATTGGTGATGAGCATGTTCCTCATGCTAAGATGCCTTTATAGAGTGATAAAGATGCCAGGGGAACCATTTTTGACCCTGGTTGAGATATGATTATATGTTTCACTTGAAGATGAGGTTTTGTAAATATTATTATATGTGTGTGTCTTTTAATTTAGTTTTTTTATGTTCCTTAAGTGTTCTAGTTAAACACATGTGTTTCTTTTGAGTTTGTCTCATTTTGTGTGACTTTTACTTTTGTTTTATATGTTGTAAGAGGAAATTTATATGTCAAACCTATGTACATGTGACTCCATATACTAATGGATAGGATTAATAAATTGGTCATGGCATATCAAACATATCACCCTTGGGAAATCACCAAGAATGTTGACCATTTTGACCACAAGTCAAAATGGGTCAACTCCCTATAGTCAAAACATGATATGGGGGTAGAAAATAGTTTCATAGTGTGTATTATGGTATATTTGATGCTATATAATTCAATTATAACTTTTTTCATGATCTAATTTAGTCTTATGTCATTTGGAGTCATCTAGGGGGTCAAACCATCATGGCATGTCACACAAGAATGAATAGGATTGTTTGGTTGTACATTTTACAAGTGTGATTAGAAAACATTTCAAGCCAAAAATAATACATGTACATGATTATTTTAGTTCCAAGATAATCCTTTGAATTTTTTTTGTCTTCATGAACTTGCTATCTCAAGATATAAACATTTAAAGTTAAACTAGCAGAGATAGACGTACATGGGGATGCCAAGTTTAGGCTTTAAGAACTAACTATTTAAGTTAAAAATCTCTAAAATACATTGATATTTAACATAAATATGCCAAGTAGTTAAATTATTTTCAATAAATCTAATATCAATGGCATGCAGGTGCTTATTAGGGTCAAAAAGTGACTAGATCAAGGATCAACTACACATATTGAGTCATGGAGATAAGATCAATGATCCACATTTAAGGACTAGGACCCAAATATAATACATGTCAAATTATCTAAATAAGATAAATTAGCTATGTTAATTTACTAGGACCCAAATCTAATGGAGTGCATCAAATCATGCAAATAAGATCTAATGGTGTGAGCGAGGGTTAAAGAGTCAAAGTTTCTTGAGAGTGAATATGCTCATACCAAGTGTCCCAATTTACCTAAACAAGTAGATCAATTGTGTGAATTTTATCTTATAGGATAGGATAAATGTCACATATTTAATTGAGAAACTAATATCAATAGTGTGCATTGAGTCAAAGGTCAAGGATCCTAGATCGAATGTGAGACTACCAAGTGGCATGAGAGCATTAACCATATGGGCTGAAAATAGGATTGGTACAAAGCATGAATTGATACCAAATGCCATAATCTTGGATTATTGGGTCATAGGTCAACACCCAATGCCAAAATTAAAATTCAAGAGACTCCAAAGGAGATAAACAGAGTAAATTTGACAGGATTCTAGATGGACAAGATGAGGCTATATGTCTAAATTATGATAGACATTTTAAAATGGAATGATAAACATGGCAAGGAAATGCCACATAGGATTCCATATAAAATAAAAGGATTCCATAGTAAATTAATCACCTCATAATCATATGGCAACATTAAATCTTAATTGAAATCTAAAATGAACAGTGACTATCAAATGTGAAGAATGAAGTACAAGAGATAAATGAATGAATGTAGATGGTAAATACAGGTGTCTAAAAGATAACTAGTAGTTAGGATAACATATTATGAATATCATAGCATGTTTCAACTACCATTATATATTAAATATGTGTCATCTCTCTTATTTAATTTTCAAATGCTTGAGAGATGATCCATGATGAAAATGGTTTCCTGAATAAGCAAGAAGAGCCTTATGCCACATTTCATGAAGTTTCATGCTTTGGAGGACCATTTGACCTATCAAAATATTTATTGTTTGTTTGTCACTCTATTTTCCTATAATGTTACTAGTTTTCATGCCTTTACATGTGGCATAGTGACCTTTGGACTTCTTTATTCTTGCTTCCTTTTCTAATTCTACAAGTAGCTACCTTTTTGGCCTTTGTAAAACAAAGACCACACCATGTATGGAAAAGCCCTCCTAGTTTTTGACATTATACTTTACCTTATAGAAATAAATGTAATGTATTTTGTGTTCATATCTCATATTGTTAAAACTATGTGTAGAGATGTATAGTGAATAGTTAAGTGATATCAAGCTATCCTTCCTTACTCTTAGTTCTTCCATGTTGGATGCAAGTGATTTCAGCCTAATAGGTCATATGAAGTGTAGTTAAGTGTATGAATCTATCTTATGTTTATAATGAGCCTTATTATCTTAAACATATATATGGTTTTACTTACCCTAGATAGTCTTCATGAATCTCACCTTCATATTGAAAAAATAATGCTAATGCATTCTAGGACTCTTACGTTAGTGTTTTAAGCATTGTTTCTTTATGAAAGACGTACAATGGTCATGTGGAAGACATATTGGTGTACCACCATTTTATAATAGGTTTATTTCATTAAAATTATATCCCTTTCCCCCCATAATAAAATATTTATCATAAGTGAAAGTAACTCAATATATATTTATGGAGTTAGTGCTTAAATCTAGAGGTTCACTTCCACCATAGGTACACCCACATACCTGGAAGTGTTCCCATATTGCCAAAATATAGAGGAGGATTGAAAACCATATTATAGGGTTAAATATTTGGTGGAAAAACATAAAAAATTCCATATTTTACTCCTAAAACCTCTTTGATATTATTCTAGACTCTAAGTAGCTCATCTACATGTACTTGAGTTATATAGACTGTTATACAGATTGCCATAAATATAATGTTTCATATGTGTTTTTAGTGTTTCAAAATGATCTTGGAGATATGAAAAATTTAAAATAATTTTAATAGTTATAATTATACTTATTTAATCTTCTCAAATAAACAACTTTGGTTAGGAACCCCTATAAGTGACTAAATAAACTCTATTTTGCAAGGTAGTCCAAACAGGGTTATAAAAGGCTTATGTTTTGCCATTTCATGGTTTGGATATAAAAATAAAGTTACATAATCCCAAAATTTACATGGACTTTTTTATTTGAATTTTTAAATCTAATCACACACTTCCAATAGGTTTCACATGGTCATGATGAGTTTAGATCCAAAATCCACTTTCTAGGCCTAGAAGCCTAATTGGTAGAAGAGATAGGCAAAAAATGTAGACTAAAAATTATATTTAGATCATTAAATTTAACATGTATATTTAAGAGGATAAATTTTACTCATAAATACCTCAATTTTCCTTTACTATTTGTATTTTCTTCCAGACAAGGAGGTTTGCATATTTTTGGGCTACAAAGAATGAGGCCTAATTGAGGATTTTAGTAGAGAATGACTTATTGGGGATATTTTGAGATCAAAAAATGGAATTATACAGGTAAAATATTATTTTAATATTACATACAAGAAGTTTTTATGAGCCAAGGAAGAAAAATCCAAATTTTGACACTTGTTTTCAATATAGGCCTAAAGAGATGAAGAGTCTTCTAGAGACCTTGCAAGAAAAGGAGGTGATGTGTCAAATATAAAATGATTGGGTAAGTTTATATGTGTCAAGATAATGTTAAATAGGTATTATAAACTTATATTACCATTAGTAAGATCACTTTTCACTCAAGAATACAAAGCAAAGGGTAGTTTTGGAGAGCTAAGTCAAGGTGTCAAACAAGCTTTCTAACTCTGACACCACTTTGAGCAAGGGATCATATTAAAAGGAGTATAATTGTAATATTATATGTAATTAGGTATTTACCTAATTAATATCTTTTTTTTCAATCACATTTACACTTTTCTACTCTTTATCTCCTACATCCTTCTCTTTTCTCTCACTTTCTCTATATAAGTAACCATTTTGGGCTTTGTAAGAGCTCCTTTTCCTAGGTATGATGAATCCCTACCCATTTTTATAACATTTATCATTGAAAATAAACTATTTGACATCATATTTTTAAAATACTTAGTGTGAATATTATAATAGTTGATCTTGTCAGGTGAGTTGACTTGCCTTTCTTGGCATGTTGTCCTTTTCTAACACCTACATGCATTTTGAAAGCTTATTTTGTAAGTCATGTGAAGTTTATGAGTGTGTTGAAAGATTTTAGTGATTTTTTTATATCTTATAGTGTCATCTAATACCTCTTGGTTAGCCATATTAGCTTAAGCAACCATCATAAACTTAATATTAAAACACTCATGGGAGAGATTAAAATTAGAAGTAGTGTATGTAAGGTTAGTTTTATTGATTTACAAGTGCACATGTAGGTGGTTGGTAGTGGTAAGAAAATATTTGGTTCATCATCTCATTATATTAGGTTTCTCTCCCTTTTCCTATAAAGTGATAGATTTTTTTGTGGGCTTAAGTGATTCATCAAAGGGAGATAACCCTTCAATCTATAGGTTTACCCCTATTATAGAAAACCCACAAGTCTAGGGGTAATCTCATGTTTCACCAGATTTGGAGAGGTCTAAACAACCTTTTCCTAGGGTCAGAATTTTTGTCATATTAGTTTTATCACACATAGTGGAGCCAAGATTTAAATTTATGGAATAATTATTGGTGTGTTCTTATACTTATCAACCTTTTGAGGCACTGAACCAAATACCAATGGTGACTCTAAATTCAATCGGTTAGTTCTATCAGCCTATGTACTTATTTTGAAAACTATTTAATAGTTTATTATGTTTTCCTTTGACTCATGAAGTTAAGATGGTTGGGTATGAAGGGAACTTTTACTATACACCTCCTTATTAGCCTTGTCATGACTCATACCAGACATATAGCCTTCTTTATCAACTTGGTTATATCCTCAACTATGTGCTTCAACAACCTTATCAATATTATTAACCTCCTTATGAGTCATATCATTCCTATGGTTAACCTATTTCTTCTCTACATGACCATTATGTTGCATATGAGTAGCCTTCTCAAGCTCAAGATCTATCTAGTTGTCCGTCAAACTAATCCATTTCAAGTTTGAAGAAAAGTCTCTTAGACTATGATAAATACATGTTAGACCTTCATAATAAAAATTAACATCTACAAGATATTCCTATCCATCTAATTAATTACATGATAGACTCATTACAGATATTAAAAGGAGAATGAACACCTATTGAGAGAGAAAATTAGAAAATTCCTTAAGTTAAATTTTAGATGTAGGTGGACTCATTTGAATTATGCTGAAATTTCATGAAGGACAATAGGTCCAATTCCATCAGCCCTATGTGTCTTCTTAAATTCCATCTCAATTCTCATACATGTGACATATTCTTTCCTAAGAGACCTTTCCAAGTGAATCTCCATGTGTTTCAAGTATTACATGTGTTATTCAAACTTTCAATTCTTAGAATTCAATCCAAGAGAGTATTCAAAAATAAAATGAGATTGAGGTCATAAAATGGGATATCATCTCTTTAATCAATTGGAATATTTTTACCTACTCTTTAAGGACAAGGCATATTTAATTTCCCTCAATTTCCCAATAAGTAAGGGGTTGTTATAGGTGGGGGCCCTAGCCTAGTTGGCTAAGTATTTCCACTGCAGCTCTTTTGGTCTCAAGTTCTAGTCTACCCCCACCCCATGGTACCGGTATTAGGCATGTCTAGCCAACGCCGCCGCTCACGTTAAAAAGTTTACCAGGCTTTTTTTTTAATAAAAAAAGTAAGGGGCTTTTAATATTGTATCCATTCCTACAACTGAATCACATTATTAATTTTATTTCATGAATTTGGATATGCCAACTTATAAGGAGTTTGAATAAGATATATACTTGGAAGATGATGATGTAAAGTTTCTTGCAAAAATTGATGAGGTGACAATATAAAAGAAGAATAATGAGGCCCCTAAAGAGGATATGGTAATCTAAAAAGCATGCCTAGAAGAATTATCACCTATTTAGGTTGTAAATAATGAGTATCATGTGAAAGATCTTTGGTCATATGATGAGTTCATCTTCATAGGAGACTAGTTTGCTACTAAAGATCTACTTGAGACTATGATAAAATAAGTGACATTCAATAAGGAGATGAAAGCAAAAAATAATAGGTCCAAAAGTAATAATCTTTATTCATGCCATTTTTCACTACATGGAGAAATATATGGTACAATATTTCCCTTTGATCTAGTAGGAAGAAGTTGTCTTCATCTTAGTTATGCATAGCTAGTTGTTTTATATTTTTTTGTGTTCCCTAAGTGTTTAGTTAGCATATGTGTGTATGTGTGTCTTTATTTATTTTATTTTGTATATGAATCTTATTATTGTGTTTCATTTAGATGATAAAGTTTTATTTTTGTTCAATTTTAAATGTTTACTCTTTTTACCTCAGAGTGTAATTGATTGTATAGCTCAATGGAAGGACAAGGCTACTAGTCTAGTCAACATAACAAACATACTACCCATACAAGTCACTAATTTTATATGTAATTTTAACCCCCTATGTTAAAATATTATCCATATATGAAAAAAATTGAACATTAGGTGATTTATGATTTCCTAGTTGAGTCCAAAATACCTTATCATTTATTAAGGTAACTTTTGAAATATTAAGGCAAGTCTATTTTATGTGTTTTGGTTTATTTGGGTCTCCTAGTTAAAAAGGACCATTTTTGAATTATTAGTGCCTTGAAAAATGTGTATAAGGTAAATTGAGGTCAATTTGGGTCTTAAAATATGTCATGGTATGGACCAATTTTTTTCAAGTCATAAAAGTCAATTATGAGCAAGAAAAGTCAGTTTTAGGAGCTTCCCAATGAAGTACAATGTGGGAGGAGATATAATATATAGATAAATATAGTTTTTATCATGACAAGTTATTTTAGTGTCCATTATATTTATTTTCCATAATATACAAGGTTAGAGGAAGTTGAAAACATCATATCTCTCCTATTGACTCCGTCAAAAGCTCACATAGGCAAAATTGAAGTGGATGGTATGGCCAAGAGAGAGAAGGTGAAGCTTGAATTTTTGGGAATTTATTTTATACATGGTAATATTAAAAATTAAAGAATTATTTATCAGATTTATATCATTATATTAATGAATAATCACTAATAAGTTAAGGGTCTAAAATCAACTAGTCAACCATGATAGGGGTCTTTCTTGAGCTTTCCAAGCAGAATGGTGGAATATTTCATGAAATATAATGTTTGTATGGGTCTTAAATAAACATATCAAGTATCATAAATTCATTTTAAATATTTTCATGAAGTTAAATTTTATTTAATGAATGGAAATCTCCATGAAAGAAAGGTTTAAAAATTAGAATTGTACGTCTACATTCAACCCAAAAAAGTCTGTATTCAAAACATGTTGGAATGTATTTTCATGGTGTTTCCAAAAATTATACACCTATATAAAATGTTTACAATTGTTCTCCCATGGCCACTCATTCACATGGGAGAACAATTTTAAACTTTTTATATAGGTGAATAATTTTTGGAAACACCATGAAAATACATTCCAACATGTTTTGAATACAAACTTTCTGGGTTGAATGTAATTGTCCATCTTGAGTAAGGTGTCTTTCATGGTTTGTAAATCCAATGACAATATGAGTTTCTTGTAGTTTTTGATTATCTTGAGAGATATTATTACTTTAAATAAGTTTTATGGTTGTGATATAAGTATGTTGATGAAATTAAAACATGGTCTTTCAATCCATAACAACCATATTTTCACTTGTCAACTCTTAAACACAAGGTTATAGTCCTCTACCTTCACATATGGTTTCAAGTTTTTAAAGGAACATTCATGATGTTATTTATATATTGAAGGTGTCTTCATAAGCTGAAGGTGTGTATGAGATTCATTGATACTCATTGAATTATAAATAACTCAATTGAAGTCACCAATTAATACATGGTTGCATGAAGAGATCTCACCTCTCAAATCATAAATCTTGATACATAAACCATTGTATAGTCAACCTTATGCATCTAAAAGGCAAGTTCGAAGAAGATGTTATATCTAGTTGGAGATACATAGATAATTTAAAGATATTTATTGGATTAAAATAAATATTAATATAATGTATAAGCATGATAATACATGAATATTGGTTCTTAATAAGTTTTAATAGGTAGATAAGTGACACAACCATATACACCTACAAGTAGGGTACAAAATCGATATGGTGTTTCAAAATGTGGATGACATCAATGGATTATGAAAAATTCATCTTTTATAATTAAACTTGTAGTATATTTATATTACCTTGAAGGTAAAATGATATCATTTATCACCCCAATAGGTGATTAGGAATACATGAATCTCTAAGAATGAATCTCCACCTACTGTCAAACCTAGGTGGGTGAAAAAAGAGAAAAAAGAGAGGTGGATCTAATTTAATATCTAATTAAGTGGGTTAAGTAACCTCTACTTTAATCCTATAGTCAACCTTATGGAATAAGGAGTCAAAACAACACCTATAGGCTACCTTATGTGATTAACAAGTTAGTTCAATATGAAAGAGAATGGAAGAGGTATTTGAGAGAAGATTGAGACCCTAAGAAGATAATAATGGAGATTTAATGGTTGTAAAACCATAAAGGCAAATCAATGAAGATGTCATTGATCTCTATAAATAATTATAGTCATAATAAACCTAAGAATTCCATACAAAGGCTTGATTACTTTGATGAGAGTTTTTCTTGCCTAGAAAGGGTATAAGGCATATTGAAGATGGTTTTTTGGTGAAAGGTATGGGTAAGTATAAGAGGGAATATGTTGAAACAAATGAATTTGAAATTATGGAGATAAAATCATAGGAGGAATAATAAATTTCATAAATCAATCAAGATACTATGCTATATGAGAATTGAAATAATATTGAAGATGACCAACGTCAAAATCACTAGAGAAACCTATAAGCCCAAAAACCTTATGGGTATTATTTAATCAATGGGGTCAAACCCTGAGAATATTAATTTGTTTATAAGGAGAGAGATATATGGAGAAGGTATATTTGAGTCATCCAAGTCAAGAAACTATGCACTTATAGCCACTTATTTGAGATCTAAATATCTAACTGTGTATAATGTGAGTATGAGTATAATGGTGAATTCAATGAAAATACATTGAATTTAATGGTTTTAATTCATTAATAGGGAAAAAATTAAGGGAAATAATTTAATGAGGTTCCATGGTCACCTAAACTAACCTTAGACCCCACTTAGACACCTATAATCAGTCATAAGAAATTCGAAAAGATATAGAGTTCTCCAAGAATATTTAGCTATGACTAGCTGTTAAATGATTTTAAGTTAATAGGGAGTATAAAAAGATGTGGAATAAAATTGATCAAAATGTAATGATCACTAAAAATGGTCTCCATTTCTTCCACTCAATACCTATATCTACACCCTATATCTTATCCAACTGATTATGTAAGGGGAGTTGAAGGCAAAGTGTTTGTTCAAAATTATACAAGTGACCTAAGAATTCTAAAGAGTTAATTTAATTAACTCAAAGGTATATAAGTGATTGGATCATTATTTTCGAGATCAAAACATAGAGAATTGAACACCTTTTCTACTCAACTAAGGCAAGAAACTAGCCTACTCAGTCTTGAGAGGTTTTGTTATTTAGAAAGGTTTAAAGGATCTAAAGATATTTGAGAGAGGGGAAGATACTAAAATGTGATTGAAATGTGGTGACTTAGTCCACCAATATGTCTTAGACATAAGTAACAAATAATGGAGACCATAGTCAAACTCTCTCACAATCATACACAAGCCTAAGTGTGTACACAAACCTCATGGTAGTTAGTTGAGAAGATGGTAAAGTAAATTAATATTATTTGGAGATGGGATGGATTTGGATACTTGAGATTATCATGAAGGATATGTATAATCACTACATGAAGAAACTCAAACCTCTTGATAGTGGAAAAGAGAAGAATACAAATAGTTAGGGTATTGCATTCAACTTAGTTCAAGAACCCTTAGCCTGAGCTAGTGGGATAGATAGAGGGTTTGATGGTAAATTTTGTAAGATAGACATTTTTATAGGTTAATGAATATTTATAAAACCTAATTAATGTCATTTAAGATAAAATCAAGTTCAAAACATACACCTACAAACCTCATTCTTTCTTAGGCCCCCACAAAATACTTGTTCATCAACTTGAGGGTCATCAAAATTTTTATCACACCTTTAAAAAGGATATGAATTGGGATTAATGGCAATTTAATATGTTATATGGGACCCCTACCAAAATTATTGTGGCATAAGGAGGGAGAGCGAGAGGGACTACTCTTTATGAATAATTGTTAAGATCCCAAATAGGTCTTAAACCTCTCTTAAAACCCAATAGTGACTAGTTTGTAGAGATGGAATTACAAATAACATATAATTAAATATTTTTTCCTAAAACCTCTTGGATATTTTTGTAGACTCCAAGTGTCTCATCCACATGTACTTAATTTGTACAGACTATTGTATAGACTACCATATATGCACTATTTTTTGGGTTTTTAGGGTTTCATAGGTATTTTAGAGAGATAAACACTTTAAAATAATTGGAATATGTCTAATGAGACTTATTTTATCTCCTAAAATTAACAAATTTTCTTAGGAACACCTATAAGTGACTAAACAAACTCCATTTTGCAAGGCAGTCCTAACAAGCTTGTGAAGGTCTTATTTTTGGCCATTTCATGGTTTGGCTATAAGCACAATGTTTAATAATCCCAAAATTTACATGAAGGTTGGTGTTTCAATTATTAAATTTAATCACACACTTTTTATAGGTTTTACATGTGTATGATGAGTTTAGATCCAAAATCCACTTTCTAGGTTTAGAGGCCTATTTAAGTCTAATTGGTAGAAGAGATAGGTAGGAAAAATAGACTTAAAATTTTATTAATCTCATTAAATTTAACATTTATATATAATAGGATAAAGGGTACTCATAAATACCCTCTATTTTCTATCACTATATATAATTTATTTCAGATAATGAGGTTTACATATTTTGGGCTACAAGGAATGATTCCTAATTAAGGATTTTGGTAGAGAATGACATTTTGGGGCTAGTTTAAGACCTAAAAATTTATTGATACGATTAAAAAATTATTTTAATAGGATATTCATGAAGTTTTGATGAGCCAAAGAATAAGAATCCAGGTTTTAACACTTGTTTACAAAATAGACCTAAGCAGATGAAGTCTTCTAGACACCTTGCAAGAAAAAGAGATAATGTGTCAAAGATACCATGATTGGGTCAGTTGTGAGGTGTAAATATCATATTAAATACATATAATAAACATATGTGACCATCAATAAGATCACTTTTCACTCAATAATGTGAAGTAAAGGGTAGTTTTGGAGAACTAGTTAAGGTGTCAAGCAAGCTTTCTAACTCCAACACCACTTGGAGAAAGAGATAATATTAAAAGTAGTATACTTGTCATATTGGACCTATAAATTTAATTAAATAACTTATCTCTTATTTTTAACTCACATTGAAACTTTTCTACTCTTTCTCTCCTACACCATTCTTCTCTTCTCTATTACTTTCTTTATATAAGTAACCACTTTGGGATTTATAAGGGATCCTCCACCTAGGTATGGTTAATCCCTGCACATTTTTATGAATTTTATCAATTATAATCAGTTTTTTTACTTCTTATTACTATTATTAGTTTCCATATGAGAATAGTTGATATTGTCAAGTGAATTGACTTGTCTTCCTTAGCATGTTGTCATTTTCTAACACCTAGATGTAGTTTGAAAGTTTATTTTTGAGCCCATGTGAAGTTTATGAGTGTGGTTCAAGATTATATTAAATTTTTATATCTTATAGTGTCATTAAATACCTCTTGGTTAGTATTCCTAGCTTAATCAACCATCACAACCTTCATATTAAAACACTCATGTGAGAGATTCAGTTAAGAGTAATGTATGTAAGGTTAATTTTCTTTATTTACAAGTGCATAGGTAGCTTATTGGTAGTGGTTAAAACATATTTTTTGTATCACCTCATTATATTAGGTTTATCTCCCTTTTCCTACCAAGTGATATATTAATGTGTGAGCTTAAGTGATTCAACAAGGGGAGATAGCCCTTAAATATAGAGGTTTACCCCTATTATAGACAACTAACAGTTGTAGGAATAATCCCATGTTTCACCAAATTTGGATAGGTCTAAAAAACCTTATCCTAAGGTAAAAAATTTGGTCATAACAAGAACCTCAAAAAGGATTTTGAGAAATAAAACTACCCTCTACCTTCCATGGATGAATTAATCTAGATAGTAAGTGGTTATGGAATGATGTCCTTCTTGAATGGTTTTTCAAGATATAAATA
Organism: Torreya grandis; assembly: GCA_037957365.1. Classification (NCBI taxonomy): domain Eukaryota; kingdom Viridiplantae; phylum Streptophyta; class Pinopsida; order Cupressales; family Taxaceae; genus Torreya; species Torreya grandis. The sequence continues at coordinate 1,126,271 of JARHVA010003035.1, read as the reverse complement.
GGTGCTATTAGAATTTAAATATAGGATGAAGACTAAATGAACCATGAAGTGGTGTTATTATACATGTAAGATGATATATTTAAACCTAATTAAAGTAGGAGTTACTTTTTAGTGAGTCATGAACCATGCATTTTAAGGGATAATAGGCAAATACATAATCATTTACATGGATGACCTCATTATTTTCTCAAACAATAGAATTAATCACATAGGCCATATACAATTAATATTTGAAATATGCATAAGGTTTGGAATCTATCTAAACCCTAAAAGGCATATTTGGTGTTAATGAAGTGAAATTATTGGGGCACATCATCACCAAGGATGGGATCACCATTGATCTGAATTGAGTTCAAGGGATTTCAAAGATTGTGTTCCCAAACAACATGAAATAACTCAAGTCTTTCTTCATAAAGATAAATTTTATGAGGAAGTTTATTTTATGTTTTGTATAAATTATTATACCTATGAATTGAATTCTTATGTAAGATGCCAAAGTGTAAAGGACATAGGAGGCCTAAAAGTCATTTCAAGACATCAAAGACATCATATCTTAGGCTCTAGTGATAATAAGCTCATAATTCAATTAGAAAATTTTCTTATAATCATTTATCTCAAAACAAACAAGTGATATTATTATTACTTAGAATAAGGATGAAAATGAGCATCCTATTGAATTCATGAGCATGAATTTGAAGGAAGTAGAGCTCGAATAATCCATGATAGATAAGCAATTTTTTTAATCTAGTCAAAGTGGTAAATAAATTTAGACATTACATCTTGATAAATAAGACTCACTATTATGTTAGACCCTATTGTCAAGATCAATTTACAATAGAATGAATTGGGAGAGTGCATAGGTAAATGGATTGAAAAATTAGAAGAATTTGACATAGAAATCAATACTACCAAAATTTTTAAAGGACAAAGAATCATTAATTTTATGACTATGTTTGACCTACACATCACCATTGAGGAGGGATGTCAAGCCCATGTATCTAGAGGTGATTGGTATGTTAATGTCATTCAATATTTACTCACATGTACTTGTCACCTATAACTCAATAAATAACAAAATTTATACTTGAGGATCAAATATAATCACTACATGATTATAAAAGGAATAATTTATAGAAAAAATTATGAATGAATCTACCTAAGATGTGTATCATGAGAATAAGCTCAATAAATCCTATAGAACCTATACTATAAGGTTAGTAATGGTCATACATCTAGAAACACCACATTACACAAGATTATTAGAATGGACTGGTATTGGTCAAGAGTAATTAAAGACACACACAACCATATAAGAACATGCCATGAATGCCAAGTTTGGGAAATAAGAGGAGTGCATGTAACAATTCCATTACAAACTCTCATTTAAGGAAGGCCATTTTCTCAGTGGGACTTGGATTTCATTAGTGTCATCAACCCAAATTATTGTTATGGACATAAATTTGTGATTACAACCATATATTAATGCATCATATGAACTAAAGTAATAGGTATAAAACATTCTAGAGCACAGGATGTAATCCATTTTTAGAGGAAAACATCACAACTAGGATTGGTACCACCTTTTCCTTAGTTTTTGATAATGGGATAACATTATAATAAAATGAGTTCATTAAATGGGTCTATGATAATAAAATCACCATCATGTCATCATTAAATCATTACCCCCAAAGAAATATATTGGTTGAGTCAACAAATAAAAACATGATTGATGCCATTAAAAAATTAGTTATAGCCAAACCTTGAGAATGGCATCATCTATTGAAATATGCAATATGTGTAGACCAAACAAGATTAAGGTAGGACCTCAAAGATTTACCTTACCAACTAGTGTGTGTATATATATATATATATATATATATATATATATATATATGACAACCAATATTACAAATCATGCCCAAATTACCAACATATCAATTTATGTAGGAATACATGAAATTGAGTGAGAAAGTGGAGTACCATTTATTAGATATAATAGATATGGAAAATTTAAGGAATGAAGCCTTGATTAATTTTGGTAAACATAAATACATGGTCAAAACATGGTTTTATAGAAGAACAACATTTAAAGCATTCACAATATCTGATCTAGTACTTCTATGGGATAAATCCCATGAAAAGAATGGATAACATGACAAGTTTACCCCCTTATGGATCAGACCTTACCAAATAAAAAAAATCTTTGGTAACAAATAGTTCTATTTAAGTGACATTTAAGGTAGTTAACTGATATATCTAGTTAATGGGTAGTTTTTAAACCACTAATTCATGGTTATACCATATGGATATATCCCCGAATGATAACAAGTGATGAGACAGAGGTATAAGTAGGTTGTATTTACTATTTTCATAGTTAGATTTATTTTTTATATCATTTTATTTATCTAAAGTAGTTTTATGGTTTATATTTTAGCCTTTCTTGATTTCATCATTTTGTTTTCCTTTAGTTTAGTGTCATGCTTTCTAGAATATCCATTTTTGTTTTTGTGACAATTGTATTCAATTCTCATGATATGACCAAGATAATCTCCAATTGACTAGGATTTTCATTCATGCTTAGGTTTTATGTATGTTTAATCCATAACAATGGTTATAAAATAAGAATAAGTGTGGGAAGGACAAATAACATAACACAAAAACTAGCTTTATTTGTAGGTTTTACACCATTGAGTCTTATATTTTTAGAAGTTATGTATGGAATAAACAAATTAACCATGTTTATATCATAATTTAATACTTATATTAGGTATTCTAAAGATTATCTCATTACTCTATAAAAATTTAGAATTTTTTTCCATCTCTTTGGATCAAATGCACTTCTCATGTTAATACTTGTTTATGGTAATAACTATTGATACACATATAGTAAATAGGGACATTTTGGTAAATAAAATTTTCATAAATACCATCTAACCATGGTTCTTAACTTCCTTATTATATTCCATTCTAAAAAAATAAGAAAGGGAACTAATATATCCTAAAGAGTGATCAATAAAACAAAAATAAAATCTAGGGTTGATCAAAGACTCACATAATAAAATACCAATGTATCACACATCATTCAAGAATATGATGGAAGAAAAGAGGAGGAACTAATGATATCTATATCAGGGATATGGACATATAGCTAGAAGTAGAGAAATTCCTAATTTCCCCAAATTTTAATATGCTTCAAGGAAACTAGAATGAAACCTACAAATTATTCTATGTCCTTAATAAAATCCTCAAGATAAGGGTAAAATAAACTCACTTCATCACACACAAATAATAGTTATGGGTAAGGATAGTATGTTGTATGGATAAATTGGGATTATATTTCATGTTTCTAGTTTAATTATTCCTTTTCGGTATGATTCATGTTGATTTCTAATTGTTAACCAAAACAATGCTTGCTTCTCAAATACTAGTCTCCATTTGTTTCACTCAACACACCCCATTGTTATTTTTTTATTAAATAGGGACCAATTAAAAGTTTCAAAGGTATAGTTATATTTTTTAAAATCATTTTCATAAACATTTATATGTATATTTATAAATATCAAGTTTTAAAAGTTCTTATTATTTATGTGGATGGCTACTACTTAATATAAATGCAATTGGCATTTCTTTATTATTTAGGTTTTCACTATATGATTTATTTAGACTAGCCTATTACTCATCTTCTAGTGTTATATATATATATATATATATATATATATATATATATATATATATATATATATATATATATATATATATATATATATATATATATATATATATATATATATATATATATATATAGGTTTTTACTATTTATAATTGTTATCATTGATGTCAATGTGCATGTTAGAGAGAGAATTTTAAGACAACGTAATGTCTCTTCTGTTGAGAGAGAATTTGAAGGCAACGTAATGATTCTTATGTTCGTTATCATCAATATTATTGAAATGGTGTCAAAATTTTGTCTAATTAATGTTATTTTTTCATATCATAATTTAGGTAAGCATATTTGAGTATTACTCCTTGATTAAAACATGTCTTGAAAAGCAGTCCTAACAAGCATAGTCAGATCATGAGCATTTTCATGGTGAGCATGAAGAGGTATTTATATAGGTATTATATTATTTTATTATCATATAAATCATGTCAAAAAGGTGTATAAGAATCAAATAGTGATTAAATATTAGTTATCAAGTTTCAAGTGCTTGAGAAGCCTAGTTATGGCACTGGTCATAGCTTGTAAAGTCCCAGTGAGAAGTCTTGAGCATGATGGATTAGCTAGATGGATGAAAAAAGGAATAAGAGGTTATATAAAGTTTATTTATCATGAATATTATGAATTAGATCACTTAGGATAGTTTCAAGTAAGCCTACAGGGGTAAGACCTTAAGTCCAAGTTTACAACTAGACTAGTTCTAGACTACGCCTAACCTAATGAGGTGTTATAGGGTGTTATTAAGGCCTATTAAGGATGCAAATAAATTTTTTAGACTTATAGAGGTTTAATAATTTTTATACTAAGGTGGAGAGCACATGGAAAGAGGCATGAAGGTCAATTCCAAGGCTTAATATGGTTTGTAGGTCAAGGTCTAAGCAAGAAAAGAGATAAATGGTGGCTAAATGAGGTATGAGATTTAGATTTCATGATAATAATGAGAATGTAATAATTTTAAATTTTGTGATATATTTTCCTAGGTGTTTTTAACAAGTATGAGGTTAAATTTCAAAGGTTTAGTCTTGGAAAAGTATTTTAAGGTCCCTTGAGTGTATAGAATAAACGGTTATCAACTATAAAAGGGCATTCAGGTATACATTGGCATGTGTAACATCTGAATGGGAATATAATATATTTTTGGTTTATGGGGAAGGGTCATATCTCAAATTACAAAGAATTATTTTCTATCAAGAGGGGCTAAACTTTATGAATGATTGCTAATGGTGAAAGATGGTTTAAATCCTCAAAAACCCTAATAGTGAACTGATATGAAAGAAGTTTTTATAAAGTGATCAAAATTAATTTGTATGGATAATTAAGTGATTGGAGGTTATATTAAAAACTCTCAATCACCTCCATGTATGATTGGTTTGTCAGGTGTGTTAGTAGACCCTATAGGGAAGTGCTTGCTTCTTAGAGATTTGTTGTATCACTCAAAGCTAACCAAGTCAAAGTATGAAAATAATTATATGGATAAGTTTTATATGTTTATTTTATGTTTTTGGTAGTTTATTAATGGTTTATATCCCTTATAAATTATAAACTAGTCATCCAAGTTGACCAGTCGCTAATAGACCTAAAGGTGAAAAACATTGAGAAACCTATGTAACAGTGAGAAGATGTTTAAGGATATGTTATTATGGAATAGGGATGAGTAAAAGTGAATGGAGACATTGTTAAATAATTTTTATGAATTTTAATTTTGGATATAATTTTTGGAGGTAAGTGGTATGATGAACATTTTGCTCATAAGTTGACCTGTCTGGTTCAGATGAGATAGTGAGATACAAAGGCACTAAGATTAGTCTACAAAATAAATATTTTTATTTAAACATATTATATTCATATATAATAAATTTATAATTATCTCATAATATCATTTATATTAATCAATATTATATTTAAATGGTCATAAGGTGATTAAAGACCATTTTCACCATGACTATGCTTTAAGGTAAATTGGCAGTTCTAAGTAAGCAAGTTATAGTAATGAGTTTGAGACTCTTGGCCCTAATTTGAAGCATATAATTCACATGATGTTATATATTTATAAATAAATTTTATATAAATGATTTTTTTAAGGTTTTATAGTCATTAAAAATTATTTAAATATTGAAGCTAAAATAGTTTGGTTGGTTTAGGTTTTACTACGTGTATTGAAGACAACAAATTGGTATATAGGACCAATAATTGCCATTATAGATTATGATATTTTTGGTGTAGGTTGTTTTTATGATGTTTTAGGATCATGATAATTAATTTTATGTCATTTATTGTGTTATATTATTTTTCATAAGTTCAAGTTTCCATGATTGTGTTTTAAGGCTAGTTGGCAGTTCAAAGTGAACATTTTGCATAAGAGAGTTTGATCATGTATTTCTTAAGTTGAACTATATAATGAATTTTGTGATGAAATTGAGGTCATGAATTTTCTGAATATGTTATTTTTTCCATTTTTTTATCTATTTGGTGTTTTATCTTTAGTAGTTTAAGATAGTCTTTTTGAGTATGCATAGGCCTAATTATGATTAATACTAAGGGTATGCTTCAAGTGGTGGTTGGAGTTAAAAAGTTTTATGGATCCTGTAAGAGCTTCGTATTTGTCTATTTGATTAAAATATTATATGTTTTTATCATTTTAGGTTTTTGAATTTGTTACAAGGAAGGAAAAGTTTAACCTATCCTAAAATAGACCTAATGGGATTAGGTCTTCATGAGACCTAAAGATGAAATACGGCCTAATTGTGGTATGTTAGAAACAAATGGAATCAAAGAAAATTTTATCCATGTTTATTATATTTTAAAATATATATTTCTTGGATGACCTATTTGGGAAAGGGTGTTTGGCTAACCAAGAAGGATATGAATAAGAGACGTACGTAAATACAAGGCAATTTTAGGCATATTTAAGTGAGTTGAGTGTAAGAAAATAAAAGAACATATTGGTGAGCATAATGAGGTATTTATACAATAATAAGAGTTTATAATATTAGTGATTCATATTTTATATAGGTTTTATGTATTTGGATCAAGGTCATATGAGCTAATCAATATTGAAGAGACTTAATTGAGTGAAGAGACCTAGAAGGTAATTTGAGAGGGCTAGAAGAATGAAGAGATAAATATGTGCTCATAATCATTTGGTTGAGAAACAAGGTGTATTGAAGGTGATAAATAAAACTAGGTGGCTGAGTTATTCCTATGTCATCTAGGGGGTTGGTGCCTCATTGCAAGTAGGTGCTTTCTAAAGCCTAATAAAGTGGGTGCTTGGCTAGGTAGGGTTAGTGCTCCATGTGAAGTTGATGATTAATTAAATCTTGATTTTTCTATGATAGGAATATATTAATTTTTTAGATATCCATTGGATTTGTTCCCCTTAAAGGTTTCCTAAATATGTGATGTGTTCATGTGTTTCATGCTTATGTGGATATGTGTTTATGCTTGTTGAATATATGTGCTTGTTTGAATGGTTCATGAATGTTTAAGTGAAATTGATATGAAAGGTTTCGAAGATTGGTTCATCCCCCACCTCTCTTACTAATTTTTATTCCAATATTTGGTATCAGAGCCTCATCCTTTGAAGTAGGTCTAAAATCTAAAAGGAGATCCTAGAATCAAGGATTGATAGTCAACAAACTCAATGTGATTTCTCTACTAATAAGTCTCTATTATTCAATGGATCTAATTATGCCTTTTGGAAAACCAAGATGAAGATACATTTTATGTCTCAAGGTTATGATATTTGTAAGTTGATTATATATTATTGTAGTGATCCTCCTATTCCACCAATTAAAGCAACATGTAAGAAGGCTAGTGAAAACAACTCCAAGATAATGAATGCCACTATTTGTGGCCCATAAAAAATAGATATTATGAAGGTGATGATTTATGTATCAGCCAAAGATATATTTTACAAATTAAATAATATATATGAAGGAGACACTAAGGTGAAAATAGATAGGGTGTAGACCCATTGGAGATAGTTTGAAAGTCTAAATATGAAATAATTGGATCCTACCTGTTGAAAGTTGATGAACTTATCAATGTCATTAGAAGATTAGGATAAGAAGTGAAATAATCTATAGTTTTTAAAAAGGTATTGAGATTACTAACTCCTAGGTTTGATTCTAAGTTGTCTATAGTAGAAGAGATGCAAGACTTGAGCAAGAAGGAAATTGATGGGCTTCATGACATCTTGACTACCTATGAGATGAGAATAAATGAAAGAAGACCTCCCAAGAAGGAAGAAACATTCTAAGCTGAGAAGAAGTGAAAATTCAATAAGGTCAAGGATGAGATATCTTTAGATGTTGATGATGATGAAATCATGGATATATTTTCTAGGAAATTGAGGTTTGGATCTAGTATGTATAAGGGAAATATTCCCTTTAAATGTTTCAACTGTGGCAAGATTGGTCACATTTCATCTAAGTTTCTTAACAAGGATAAGGCTGAACATGATGAAGAACATTATTAAACTCAAGGAGATGATAATAATAATTATAAACCTAACAAGAACAAGAAATATTTTAGGAAGTATGAAGGTAGGAAAGGATCATTTAAGTACAAAATAAGTTTCTATACGAAAGAAGATAACTCATCTAATGTAAGTGACACAAACACATCTGATAGTGATGATGATAATAATGAACATGAACATGATAATAATGAAACATTATTCATGGCTATATAATCAAACAATGAGGGTCACTCAAATGGGAAAGGCTTTATGGTTGATGTAGAATCAGATGAAGAAGAAGCTAAAGTGAACCTTGAGGAAGAATTGGTGAGTTATCTAGAAGAGTTAAAATTTCAAATAAATAAGAATAAAAAAATAAGATCATTAGTTAAGGACTATGAAGAGCAAATTAGTTTATTTGAGGAGAGATTGAGTAACACTTCTAAGGAGTATGATGAGATCATCAATTAGTTTGAAGCATAGATAGATATAATCACTACTAGCTTAAAATCCAAAAAGGAAGAATGCACTAGGTATAAAAATGAAGTGGAATCCTTGAAAGCTAAGTTTGATCAAGCATCTAACAAGGTGAAGACCATTTTGAAGTTTGAAAAGAGAACTGAGGCTCTAGATGATATCTTGAGTAGTCAAAAATTTTCATGTGATAAGATAGATCTTGGTTTCAAACAAGACCAAAATTAGGCAGCTCAATCCAAGTACAAGGCTATTAAAGACAAGAAATTCAACATAAAAAGACCAATAAAATAACCTAATGCTATGAGATATTCTAGTTCATTCAATGGTTACTATTTTTTATGTAATCAGTTTGGTCATAGAATAAGATAGTGTAGAAGAGTCTCCATTAATGAGAAATCATATAAATATGGAAGGAGTCATAGTTGACATCAATCAAAAGGTATGAGTGAGGTTGTTTTCTATAGTTTTCATAGTGTGGGTCACATTATAAGATTATTCCCTAACAAGGTAAGAAGTTCATCAAGTCAAAATAAGTGGTTTAAAGCTCTTAGAGTGAAAAAGAGAAGGAAAATGAATGTGTGGAAACCAAAGATATAAAAGGTTAGTCATGATCAGTTTCCAAGATCAAGTTGATTTTTTGATGTGGTAGAACATACTTTAGATGATAAATCAATTCAATAATGTTCATTATTAGATCAAATTATTGATCTCCTGGATGATGAAAAGGTCAATCCTAAGGTACAACTCAAGCCTAACATAATCCTAAATTATATTTAGTCTTGTGAAATCATGAAGATCTATGAATCTCCTGAGTTTGGGTTGTTGTATTGAACTATGAAAGGAGTGAATCCATTAGGATTTATGGAGATAGTATTTATTTAGTAGAAGCATGGCAGATGCTTGGTTTAAGGGGGAGTTATTCAAGTTTTTGACTAAGCTTGATATGTGTTTAGAATTGGTCTTGTAATTTGAGTTAATTTGAAGGAGGTATGCATGGATTAAGGGGGAGGGTGTTGCCTTAATGCTTCATATTCTATGCATTTAAATTTTATTGCAAAGAAGGTGTGATTCTAGATGACAGCTGTGGAAGACCTTTGTCATTAATGTCAAAAGAGGAGAAATTTCAAGAATGGAGATGAGAGTGATCAAATTAAAGAATTTTTTTTCATAAATGACAAAGGGTGAGTTTATTGATAATTATTGTCATTGATTTCAAGGTTGATGTCATGTCATCTATGTCAATGTGCAGGTCAAAGAGAGAATTTGAAGGTAACTTAATGTCTCTTCTATTGAGAGATAATTTAAAGGAAACTTAATGATTAATCTATTGATTTTTTTCAATATTATTTTAGTGGTGTGATAATGTTTTCTGATGAATGTTCTTATTTGATATCATCACTAAGATAATCATATTTGAGTACTGGTCCTTAAATACAAGGTTTCTTAAGAAGCTTAGTCATAACAAGCATAGTCATATCATGAGCATGTGCATGGTGAGCATGAAGAGGTATGCAAAAAGTTATGACATTGTTTGAGGAACATGTAAGGCACATTATAAAGGTGTATAAGAATTAAAGAGTGTTTCAAGATCAGTTTTCAAGCTTCAAGTGATTGAGAAGCCTAGTTATGACACTAGTCATAGCTTATAAATTCCCAATGAGAAGGTTTGAGCATGGTGTCCTAGTGAGATAGATGCACAAAGGAATAAAATTATATATGAGATTTTTTTATCATTCATATGAGGCATCATAGTACTCAATAGAGTTCAAGGTGAGCCTACAGGGGTAAGATCTTAATTCAAAGTCTATAACTAGACTAGTTCTAGACTCTACTTGACCTAATGATGTGTCATGAGCTACTTTCAAGGCCTATGAAGGATTTAAATTAGTGATTTACCATGAGATAGGTTTATTATTTTGTATAATGAGGTAGGTATCACATGGAAAGAGGCACGAAGGTCAATTTTAAGGCCTAATGGGGTTTACAGGTCAAGGTCTAAGTAAGCAAAGAGAGGAATGGTGGCTAAATGAGGTATATAATTCAGATTTCATTATAATAATGTGAATATGAGAATTTTAAATGGTGTGATATATTTTTTTAGGTGTGTTATCCAAGTATGAGGTCAATTTATAAGGTTTAAGCTTGAAAAAGTGTGTTAAGGTCTCTCGAGTGTATAGAATAAAGGGTTCTTAGCCTGAGAAGGACTTTCAGGTGTTCATTGGAATGTGTAAACTCTACATGGGAACCTATGTTATTAATGGTATATGGGAAAGGGTCCTAGATCAAAATTCAATGCATTATTTTCTAGAATGAGGGGCTAAGATTTATGAATGATTGCTAATAGTGGAAGATGGTTTAAACCTTGAAAGAACCCTAATAGTGACCCAATATGAAAGAAGTTATTATAAAGTGATAATAATGGATTGGTATGGATATTTATGTTATTTAAGTTTGTATAAAAATCTCCTAGGAACCTCTAGGTATTATTTTATTGTTAGGTGTTTGAGTAGACCCTATAGGAAGGTGTTTATTTCTCAGTGGTTTACTATAGTAGTTAGAGTTGACAAAGTCAAAGAGTGAAAATCATTAGATGGAGAAGGTTAATATTTTTATTTTATTTAAATTTTGTTTTATATATGTGTTTTATCCCTTATGTGTGCTAAATTGGTCATCTAAGTTGACCAATTGCTAATAGACTTAATGGTGAAAAATATTAAGAAACCTAGGCAATAACGAGAAAATGTTTAGGGATATGTTATCATAGAATAGGGATGAATCCAAATGCATGGAGAAAATTTTAAATAATTTTAATAAATTTTAAAGTTGGATATATGTTTTTAATTTTTATGGATATTATTAAAATGTTGTTAATGATTTGACTTGTCTGGTTCAGATGAGACAATGAGATATAAAGGCTCTGAGATTGGTTTACAAGACCAATATTTCTATTTTTCTATATTATATTTCTATATAATAATGGTGTAATGATATAATAAGATCATAAAAATTCATAATGAGTCTTTTTAATTAGTTATAAATATTATTTAAGGTCATCATCACCATGACTATGCTTTAAGGTAAACTGGCAGTTTTGGGTAAGCAAGTTATAGTGACGAGTTTGAGACTCTATACCCCGATTTGAATAAAATAATTCACATGTTTATTATTAAATATATGTACTATCCATTATTTTTATATTTTTTTATATTTATTCAAAATTATTTAAATATTTAATCCAAAATGGGTTGATTGGTTCAGGTTTGACTATGTGTACTAAAGATAACAAATTGGTTTGAAAGACTAATAATTGCCATTAGAGATTATGATATATTTTTAAATTTTTTTTTGAGAAGTATTAATATAATTTTAATTCATTGTAAGTAATTTATTATTTTCTTTTATGTATCATAATTTAAAGTTTCCATGATTGTGTTTTGAGGCTCGTTGGCATATCATAGTGAGCATTTTGTAGAGAAGTGTTTAAGCCTATATACCCTGAGTTGAAGTATCTAATGAAGTTTGTGATGAAATTTATGTCATGAGGTTTATTAATATATTAATTTTTCCATGTTTTTAGATAATATTTTTTTATCTTAAATAGTTCTATATAGACTTTCTAAGTATGCACATGCCTAATTGTGAATAGTACTAATGGCATGCTTCATGTGGTGGATGGAGCTAAAAAATGTTTTGGATCCTACAAGAGATTATTAGGGGTATATTTTAGTGTAATATGATATGTTTATAGAATTTTATGTGTTTTAATGTGTTTTAATGAATTCAAAGTGTAACATGTCCTAAAGCAAACCTAATGGGATTAGGTCCCTATGAGACCTAAATATGAAATAAGGCCTAATTGAGGTATGTCAGACCTAAAATAAATCAAATAACATTTTATACCTATTTATGATATTTCATAAGATATATTCCATGGATAATCTAAGAGTGAAAGGGTTTTTGGCTGACCAAGAAAGATATGAACAAGAGACATTTATAAATACAAGGCATGTTTAGGCCTATTTACGTGAGTTGAGTGTAAGAAAATAAAATACCATATTTTTGAGTATAAGTATGTATTTTATACCATAATAAGAGTGTTTATGATTATTTATTAGTATTTTATAGATGTTATATGTATGAGTATGAAGGTCATATGACCTAATTAGTCTTGAAGAGACTTAATTGAGCAAAGAGACCTATAAGGTAGTTTGGGAGGGATAAGAGAGTGAAGACCTAAAGGGGTGGTCATAATCACTTAGTTGAGAAATAATGTGTCATGAATTTTATAAATGTAATTAGGTGGTTGTGTTTGTGTTGATTCATCTAGGGGGTTAGTGCCTACTTGAAAGTAGGTGTTTGTTAAAGCCTAGTCAAGTGGGTACTTGGCTAGTTGGGGTTGGTACTCCATGTAAAATTGGTTCTTCACTAAATATTGATGTTTTTATTATAGGAGTATAGTTATTTTTTAAATATCCATGGGTTTTTTTCCCCTTGAAGGTTTCCCACATATGTGATGTGTTCATGTATTTCATTCTATTGTGGATAGGTGCCTATGCTTGCTAGAGATATGTGCTTGTTTAAATGGTTCATGAATGTTTAATCAAAATTGATATGAAAGGATTTTAAGATTAATTCACGCTACCTATAAATAATTTTTCCTCCAAATTTCATATTCTAACTTCACACTTTTTTCACTTTATATTTTTTTTATTTCATGTTTTTTGTTTTTAGATTTTATGTTCATAGGTTTTGTTCATCGTATCATTTGTCACGTACCTAGGAATATCAAAACTTCCATGTCCTCACCTATGCATCTTGATTTTCCTTCACATATTTTATACTTAAAAGGATGTGTTCACAACTATTTGTTTTTTTTTAGTTATGAACTTTAGTAGTTTTGTTCTTTGCCTATTTTTGGTGTTCAAAACATTTATTCAAGAAGTTGGTTTTAAGCATATATGTTGTCACAAATTTTCAAATTAGGAATTTTTTTATGAGTTTCCTATCTTAACCTTATATCTTGTATAAATTTTATATTTTTAAATATTTTACACTTCACAATTGCTTTTCATAATTTGCATTTCATAAGTTATATTTAGAATTTGATCTTTAGAAAAAGTGTTTAAAAGTTATGTTAATTAAAGGTGTTATTTTTAGGTTTTTACCATAGGATTTGATATTAAAATATTTTATATATAATTTTTTTCTACTTCATTGCCTTCATAATTTGATTATGTGTATTTGGGGAGTTGTAAGAGCTGGCTGCCTTAGTCTCAACGTAAAGTCCAACACCCAAATTATGAAGGCATGATATATGGCATAATTGATTTTGAAATAAATTAGTGATAAGGAGACACTTATCTAAGTCTATGTCAATGTATTTATATGAATGTATAGAAATCCTACATGGCATACCCATACAATAAAAATGGTAATGTTTAAATTAAATGATTAAAGCATCTTAGAGGTATTAGATATTAATGATGCATGAACTAAAATTAAAGTCATATATTCAATGTAATATGAATGAATTATAAAACAAATCATGTTTTTTTATTACTAAATATATCAAGTGAATTTGAATTCAAAAGAGAATTGAAATCCATAACTATTTATCCTATTACATGAATTACTTCTAGAAATCAACTAAATAGTTGAACTGAAGATTAGAATTATATAAATGAACCTGGTAGCAATGCATTCTTCATATAATTTATTCATGGGAGTGATTCCACCTTATAGATTCTCTATTAAAAAATCCATATAATCTATAGATATCATCTTCTATTATAATATGTTAAATGGTCATTATGCCAATTATTTAGGTCTTTGGGGTGTGATAGAAAGTGTAGACACCCATTCACATGAACAAAATATAAAAACCCCATAGAATTAGATGGTATTAGACTTGATACCATTAAAGTGTAAAAAAATAATTATTTTAGTGGCTAAGCCTAAGGTGATGCACTACATTGACATGTTAAGGGACTTGTTCTTCACAGGGAAGGTGACTTGTGGTAGTTTCCTCCACCACATAAATCATAAGACAATTGTTGTTTACACTTCAAGGGATGATTTCTAGAGGTTCATGCAACTTACCACTACATATGTAACACTTGATGGACACCAAGTTTAATTATAGAATAAGACAACCATAATTGAGAATACACTAAGGAAATAAATCATTCATGGATAAGTGGTCACCCTTAAGGCCAAGGAGTCAGTGTCTATCACCAAATTTTAGATGGGAAAATATATTGGATGACCTTATTTAATAGTTTATATGGTAACCATAGTATCCAATTCCTCCAACTGGAATGGGTGCCATTATTGGGTTTATTTATGACCTCAAAAGTTACCTTCACCCTAGGAGACATAATCAACACAATAATATGAGAGAAATTTTTTAAGAAAGACAAGAGGCCCATGCACACAAAATTTTATATGATGTCATATCTATTAGATGTATTTATGGGCATCATCTATGTGTATAATGGATCTATCTATATCTCATTTTCATATTTAATTAAAAATTGGGTATGTGACTTCTTTTCCTTCCTCTACATCTATGCATATATGATTAATATAGTCATAATTGTTGAGAATGTTTATCCTCAAGTCTAGAGGTAAATTCATGAGAAACCCTTGCTCAGATTATCTAAAACCATTAGCAAAATTATAAGGCTAATGGGGGATTATTGGATATATCTAGATCACATAAAATTTATGGTGATGTAGAATAAGGTTTCCCCTTTGCATCTCCAAAATCATGTTTTAGACAAAGTAGCTAAACAAGATATTACTTACAAGCTATGTTGGAAAATTGATGAGGATTTGAAGAAGAGGAAGAAGGACATGTTTCATGGATATTATTTGATGATTAGACAAATGTGTTACAAAAATAGAAAACCTTTTATATATGTTGTTAAATCTAAGGAATACTATTCATTGGTAACTTTTCTACATAAGGATTGGGATCCTCATGGCCTAATTCAAAATCACATCTAGGGTTTAGGCATCCCATACCCACCAGAACCATATGAATATGATTTCATATTTTTGAATACAAAATATGATCCAAAGGTTATAGAGAGATAAAAATTAGATGGACTGATGGAGGAGCTGTTAAGAACTATAAAATGGGATCCCTCCATAAAAATTGTAGAGGAACATACTAGGATGCCACATCTTAATGGATGGGTAACTAAATATTATTGGAACTCTTAATGTTACTAATAGATACTAGACCAAATAATCTCCTCCATACCACCACCCACTATGATGACAACCATGAATTAAGAGATGGGTATGGAGGAGGCCCCTATTGTTTTAAAGTCCTAACACAAAAGTCCATCTTAGACACCACCAATTTTAATTACAACTATTAAGTTAGAGCAAGAGGTTGAGTAAATTCATCACTATAATCTATTTTGGGAGAGGTGAGAAGAAAATTTTCATTGATTCATCTACTTAAAAATATTCTATCCTCCTTATTACATCCTTGGTTCTAATTACTACAAGCATGGATGTCACACCCACTTTCACACAACTGTCTCCTCCCTTGGCCAACTATTCAATAATTTGGTACAAGAGGAAGACTAATCTCTTAGGGCCCCTATGGATATAGTTGCTAAAACACCAATAAAGTAAGGTCTTGAGCTTGAATTTGAGGATGAGGAAATATAAAAGGCCAAAATATTGAGCCCTCAAGGAATAAAAGGGAAGGTGCAAGTGGAGGTAGATAAGTAAGGTGAGGACATTGCTCCTATAAATACCTCAGTCCCTATTATTTTTTAAGTCCTTATGGTTTATATTGTCTCTCCTACTACTTTAATTTCATTGGATCCTAATGTTCCTAGTGTTGTTTTAGATTCCTTATTGGGTTATTGTCATTCATGTATGTCTTATTACTTATACTATTTTGATTATGTGTTTAGCTCCTATGTTTTATAGTGTACCTATTATTTGTACCTCCTATACTATTGCTTCATTCATAATTACCCTTATTTCCCCTAAATCCAAGAAGGTAAATTTATTAATACTATGGGATCCCTTACTAGTCCTCAATTTCATGGTCCTAAACTCAATTGGGATTACACATGCCCTCCTCCACCATAAACTAGGCTACTTATATTTCTCTCTATATCAATTCCAAGAAGAATAATCCTACTTATATTTTTCGTCCAATACCTCAATTTAGGTATGTAGACTGGTCTAAGAACATATGTCTATCATTACCAGATCCATTACATATAGATGCATTGATGTAATCTTTAGGGGATATTTTGACAATGACCATTGTTGGGGAGACTTAGTTAATATATGCCATAAAGATGGTAATCCCATAGTGGGATATAGACCTAGAATCCCAAGCTTCCTAAAGACCTAATTTAATAATAATTGAGCTTCCCAATGTGAGATTTAGTTTTGAATAATCAATGGTTACCATTAAGAGGGTTATGAAGAGGAATATATAATATGATTATGTTAGAGGCTTAGTCTTGGAAGGAAGGAAAAATGTGTTCTCAATATCAAAGATAAAGACTAGGAAACTTGGACAATCTCCATATAATGAGGATTTTAAAGCCTATCTATATTCAAATATAGAGGACTTGATATAACTTTAGGAAGGAAAAAAGTAGGACACAAAAGATTTATAATGAGATTAAGAGTAGGTAAAATAACAACAAATAAATATTTATGTTCCCAAGGAGAATTAATTTGGTGTCCAAAACACTACTCCTATACTTAACAATATTTTGTAAACTATTAGTTTGATGAGGGATAAATTATCCCCTCAAATTATTGAAACTATCAAATTATTTAATTATATGAAAGAATATGAAAATCATATGAATTTACTTGTATTTTATATAACCAATAAGTCTTAAAACCATCTTGATTTATTGACACCATGGGAAGCATCCAATTCTCTCAAACTACTGGTCATTAGGATGTTAGAATTCATAAAGTGGGTATAAAGCATGCCAGTCCTGATTCCTAAATTGACAAAAAAGGAAAAACAAGTATTATAAATTTTAGATGAGTTGAAAGTTTCCCATGCACTTGATTCTTTGGGAATATTAATAAGGAGGCTAGTTTTGATCTCCTAATCTAGTAGGCATCAGTTAATTTAAACAAAGTCTCTAAGGATGTACACTATAAGAAATTAAACAAGAACTGGGATTTTATAGGAATAAGGTCACATAGGTCGATATATTTTGAGTGTATTTTAGATCCACCAATATTAAACACACAAGCTTACTAGTGTAGGTCACTAGGGTACATAAACCCTCTCTTTTAAACATGGATGTAATAAGGTTAGAACATAACATTGAATATAAGCACTACCAAGAATCGGAAGAGAAGAAACAACATATGGCTATGTCTTCCAATTCAACTACACTTTCCACTATATTTCAACCAACAACTATCAATTCAACCATGTAGGCCCCATTCACTAGTAAACCTTAATTTATATGGTGATTTTTATATGTATTTTTTCATGTAAATTTATAATGTAATTAACATATGTAATAGTTGAATGAATAGTTTTGTAAAAATTCATATGTTTCATGGATTTTTAAGAGAGAGTCTAAGTTCAAAAAGCTTAGTTTTAACTATTTTTAGACATGTAATCATAACTTGCATTAATTATAACTCTCATTCTAATTATCATTAACATGTAATTTTAGACTTTTGCATGGATTCAAAGGATGAGGTGACCCTACCCAAATCTCTTTATACCTATAATCCTCTTATTTTCATGGGTTAGAATATTTTATCAATATAGTAAGAAGTATTTTGATTTTCATCCAACTATGTTGATGTTTTTTCCATTCTAATTATGTGTAATTAATTTTGCTTACTCTCTTGGTTATTTGATTTAGTAATTTGAAGTGTGGAAAAACCACCAAGAATTCCTTATTGTTATTACTAATGCATGTTAACTAAGGATGTGTAATAGCTATTAGATGATTATCAGATATCATTGACTATATGTAATTAGGTTGACTATTTTAATTCTCTAATTATGTATAATTTTTTTCCATGATATGTCTTTCTAGTTGTGAACAATAACTACTTTAGATACCTATCTAGTTTGAGATATAATCTTATAGAAAAGGGTGTGAAACAACTACACTAAATGGGAACAACCTTTAGTTGTGACCTTAGAGTTCACTATATTGATTCTTCACTACACTTCCATACTATGTTTTCATGTGTGTGTTTAATAGATACTATCTACAAGCATTGGTATTAACACACTTGTTTATAAAGAGACCAGCATGAAAGTAATCCCTTTGAAATCATATAGACTTATTTTCTACCCTACCTTTCCCTCTATTGGAATTTTTCTAAGATCCAACCACTTTAGCATAGTTCCCATCCATCCAAATCATCTAGGTCTTAACTTTACTCTAGGATTCACTCACTAATTCAAACTGGATTAATAACCTACATGCTCAACCTATTATTCCACCACTTGGTTGTTCAACCCATACCTACAACTTGTGCCCTAAAGTAAAGTTTATCTCCACTGAGATCTTATTAAATTAGAGGTTATTATTGACCAAATTTTGGCCCTTCAAGCCAAAATTGGGAACCCCTATTTGAATACTTAGCCACCTAAGTCTATACCTTTGGCTAGGTCTAATATGCAAGTTTCATTCATAATAAGTGTTATATATAATCCCACAATAAATGTACAAGTCCAATTCTTTTGGAAATTTTGGTTTTGGTATTTTGTTATGCCTTTGCATAGTAATCCTTTTGGGTATTTTATTTTTAAATAAAGTGCCATTTCTTCAAAATTTTCATTTGGATAATGTGCCAAATTCTTTCAGACAATTTGTCTGAGATAAACTTCTTGAAGACAAAGACTAATTCCTTTGAGAAAATTATTTGAACAATTTCCCCAAAGGACCTTTTTAGGCTAAGGTATCATTTCAAATTTTCTAAAGGGTAATTTACAAGTTATGTAGGGTACTTATATAGGATATGGTCCACTTCATTCTTTTGAAAGGATAATTTTTTTGAAAAAATGTTTGGAGAAACTTTCCTGAAGGGCACTTCAGAAAAAAGCCATCTTCAACTTTTCTGAAGGGCACTTCAATTTTTTTGAAGAGCATTTTTAGGAAGGATTAAAGGTACTTTACAAAAAGTTTGAAGGGAACTTCAATTTCCTTGAAGGGGAATTTTTAAAATGTTGAAAGGACACTTACAAAAGGTCTAAAAGATTAATTTTATGAGAATTTGGACCAAATAGAAGTTCTGAAAGGATACTTCTCAAGTCGAAGGGTTCATTTACAAGATTTTGAAAAGAGTCAATTACTCAAAGAGATGGCCTAGACACATTTTTTTGAAAAGGTACTTTCATAAAAAGCCCAAAATATTGTTCAAAACAAATTGTCCATGGACTTGTCTAAAGGAAAATTTTGAGGAAAGAATTATTTTAGGATAAGTCCAAGGGAAATAAGAAGTCCAAGGGAAACAAAAGTCCAAATAAAATACCTAAAGGATGATGGACTAAAAACGGTCAATTTAAAACTATGGA
The DNA here is from genome assembly GCA_037957365.1 of Torreya grandis. Lineage (NCBI taxonomy): Eukaryota > Viridiplantae > Streptophyta > Pinopsida > Cupressales > Taxaceae > Torreya > Torreya grandis. The sequence goes on along the minus strand of JARHVA010003035.1, from coordinate 1,106,060 downwards.
AGATATGTGTTGGTGTCAAAAGGCTCGGTGGGAACCTGGAGGTGAATATAGATGTAAAAATTGCTAAAATGTCCCAAGCATTTAGTTCAATTATAACTGATATAATTGTAACTAATTCGTTTTGTGCTATTGTAACTTATTTAATTGTAAATGATTCATTTTGTGACATGTCATAGCTCAACCATCTCTCTCCCACATTCAAATGTAACTTATTTTCTCATATAGACACATGTCCAAGTGACCCTTATACTCCCTTTGCTTGACCTCCCTCCCAAAGGCTATATGTATGCATTATTTTGGCTTATTTAGTAGCCTCTACTAGTTATTTGGAAAAATCTATCTACATTTGTACTTTAAAAACTCTTAAATAAATATAAAAGTGTTTTTTCCACTCATATGGTATACTATTGAGTAATGACTTTAATCTTGTTGGTTTAGTCTAGTGAAATATGTCTTTTCTAGCTCATACTCTTGATGGTCAACCAATTTTTAGAAAGGAGATTGTTTTAGGTCTTTACTAGTAATATTTTCTAAGTATAGAGATATCCTAGAAGTGGTCCATGATTATATCCCTCTTTAGAATCATTCATTCCCTTCCTAAGAATCATATACCTTCTTGAATCTAGCATATGAAACATTGATGTAGTAATAAATCCTAAGTTGTGAGTCTTGTGTGAGAAACACATTATTTACTCTTAAGTAGTGGTTTCAATTAATTGGGAAGACATTATACATTGGTACATCATCACTTGGCTTCTTATTTATTTTAATTAACCCTTTTCAAACATAAATTATTAAGTTTGAGAGAGAGATTAAAGGTTCATCAAGGGGATATAGCCCCTTATCTAGAGATTCAACTCAGTGAAATTGTCACCCATAATAAGAGAGATGTTTCCATTGTGCCACTTGAATGAGGAGAGATGAACATCTCCTCAAGGTTGTGAATCCAAGTGACAATAGTTTTTGGCATGCCTAGTGGGATAATTTGTCTAAGGAGTTAAAGAATTCTTGGTGTGTTCTTCAATCAATCAGCCTTTTGGATGCATTTCATTCAACACCAATGGTGACTCCAAGCTGAATTAGATAGTTAAGAAACCCTAGTGCATCAATAAATCATATTTATATGTATAATTACATTATTTATCAATATGGACCTTGTGTTCCTTCTTATTTTTTTGATAAAGCTCATGTTGTTCATAGAATCCCCTCAAGCATCTCTCCTAATTGTCCTTCTCCTATTCAATCTAAGAGTGCTAGGGAAATAATGTTGGAGTCTGAGAAGCAAATTCTGGAGATAAATAGGTTGAATGAGTAGAATATGTATCATCAAGAGCTTATATACAAGGAGTGATTATTTAGGCAAGCTCAAGTCATGTAATCCATGAAAGATAAACTAGTAAGATGGTAAAGTCAATCCATTTAAGGAAATAAACCTTGTGTAACTTTTTCCATCCTAAAGCATCTATCTCCTATTCAAAATAAACCATCCTCTTTTACATCAAATCATTTATATCAAATAGCACTTGCTCACCAAAATAAAATAAGCCAACCTTCTAACGCATCTAATGCACTAACTACTCTTGTTGTTAATCTTTTACACATAACAATCCAACACCAAAGGACATTAGAATAACCTTCTATGGAAAATAATTACTTAAATTCCTTATATTTCAAGCCCTTATTTGGAAGAATTCATCCTATTTCCTTTATAAAATAACACATCCATCCTTAAGCAACACTTCCTCTGCATGTACAAATTCTTCCACCTTTCTTCAAGAAACCTCTTCTTTTCCATGTCAAACCTCTCATACTCCTCATCATGATGATGCATATGATCTCCAAGAAAGACTCTTTTAAGAGAATCTAGCCAAGCAAATTAAATAATTAGAGTCAAGATTGAGGTTGCTTAGTCAAGGTGTAATAGAAGGTTTAGATCCAACAGAAGATCCCATGTCTAAACATACCCCATATACACCCCTTCAAGAGAGTTATCAAGATACATATGATGTGAAGTTTTGGTCAAGTGGAAGGAAGACAATCAATTTATTTTAGTCCAAGGTTTACTTCTTCTTCCTCATGAGCTTCTCTAAGAACATCCCACTTCTCATTCCTAATCTTATTTTGATCTCACTAGTGCTCACCTCTTTTAAAAGTCCATTCTTAAGTCCTCTCCTTCATCCCACACTCCATTCTCACTTCCTTCACCTTTCATTACCTTCCATACTCCAACTCATGCATTTAAAAATCATGAACCTATCCATTAACCCTCGATTTAATTCCCTTCTAAAGAGGAACATGTTTTGAGAGAGGCAAGTGAGCAAGAGAAAATTCATTTTTTGGTTGATGAAGAATCTATTATGAGTGATGATGAAGATGAAATTCATTATAGGTACTCCCCATGAGCATCATCATGGTGATCATCATCATGAGCATGACGTGGAAGGCATTATCAAGGATGAATAATGTAGTCAAATCATATTTCATGAGGTGGTTATTCTAGGAGGTTTTCATGAGAATAATTTTGAAGAAGTGACTCTTAAAAGTGACATGATTCAAGGATAATATATATGTCACACATACATGAAAATTTTATAGTAATATGAATATGAGATTGACAAACTTCACTTGTCAATGTTGGATGGAAAACCTAAGCATGGTGAGCTCTCTTTCCATTTGTTTGATGAGCCTTCTTGTTGCTTTGATGAAGATAATGGCCAGACCATGGGACCTGAGTTGAATGAGGTTCAAAATCATGTTTTTGAGCAACTAATGAATCTTTTTTGTGATCAATAAGGAGAGGGATCACATTGGTTTGATAGAATCATTGAGGAAGGAGTTCTTGAGCAAAAAAATGACAATTTTTAGAATAAGTTAGAAATATTTTTCCTTAGCTGAAACATCACACCAGCCACCCTTCCCCAAGAGAGCCATGAGGAAGTAAGAGATTAGTTTTATAATATTCTCAAAGAGATAGAAAAGAATGATTTGGTCCATGATACATACCAAGAGAGCCATGAGTCAAATGAGACTTATAATGATGATATTGTAGCCATTGATGCTTTGATGGACTACACCAACATGAAGGACCAGCATGAAACGTGCCTCAAAGAGTAATATGAAAACATGGATGTGGAAGATATGTTTAAACCCAATGCATTGGAATACATTCCAATAAAGATGGGAAATAAGAAGGGTGGGTCACTAAGTTTCCACTCCAAGAAATTACGTAGTTACCACCATGAGTTTTCTTACCATGAAGGAGACCTAAGAAGTTTCCCCTTTGATCCAAGAGGTTGAAAAACATATCATGTTATATGTACATATTAGTTTTATTTTAGTTTTATCTTTTTTTCCCCCTAATTGCTTATGCACATGTGTTTGTCTTGTGTCTTATTTTTCTTTGTGTCTTGTTTTTCTATTCTTGTTATGTGTTGTGTCTTATAGTGTGGGTTTCCTTTTGGTCTGGTCCATTTTTAAAGATTTTGATTCATGTCCAATGTTTATTTGTTTAAGTTTCTTTGTATAACTCCATTCCCAATGGATTAATTTGGCTACTAGTCTGGTCAGTATAACAGGCATACTACCCCTATGATTCACTAATTTGTTGACCAAAATTTGGCCCTTAAATCCAAAATTGGGCACCCATATTTGGAAACTTAACCACCTAAGTATATACCTTTGGCTAGGTATATTATATAGGTTTCATTTAGAATAAGTGTTCTATTCAAGCCCATAATAAATGTACAAGTCCAATTCTTTCAAAAAGTTTGGTTTTGGTCTTTTGCTAAGCCTTTGCATAGTAATCCTTTTGAGTCCTTTGTTTTTGACTAAAGTGTTATTTTTTTGGACTTTTCATTTAGCCAAAGTGCTAAATTATTTTGAACAATTGTTTTGAGACAAATTTACCAAAGACAAAAATTAATTCCTTTAGGAAAATTATCATAATAATTTCCCCAAAGGACCTTTTCAGGGTAAGGGATCATTTCAACTTCTCTAAAGGGTAGTTTACAAGTTTTGAAGGGTGATTTTATAGGAAATGGTCTACTTCATTCTTTCTTAAGGATATACATTTTTTTTAAAAATGTCTTAAGAAAGTTTCCTGAAGGGAGCTTAAAAAAAATTCATCTTCAACTTTTTTGAAGGGCACTTCAATTTTTTTGAAGGGAATTTTTAGGAAGGTAGAAAGGTATTCTACAAAAATTATAAGGGCACTTCAACTTTCTTGAATGGGCATTTTCAAAAAGCTAAAAGGACACTTACAAAAGGTCTAGAAGATTATTTTCATGGGAAGGTGGACCAGATAGCATTTCTAAAAGGATACTTCTCAATTCAAAGGGATCATTTGTAGGATTCTAAAACTAGTCAATCCTCAAAGAGATGGCCTAGACACATTTTTACAAAAAGGCACTTTAATAAAAATCTTAAAAGATTGTTTAGAATAAATTGTCCATGGAATTGTTTAAAGGAAAAGTATGAGGAATGAATTATTTCAGGAGAAGTCTGAGGGAAATAAGAAGTCCATAGGAAACAAAAGTATGAAAAATACCCAAAGGATGATGGCCCATAAAAGGTCAATTTAAAACTATGAAAAATAACCATTAGTGTCAAAAGGCTTAGTAGGAACCTAAAGGTAAATATATAGGTAACAAATGGTAAAATGTCCTAAGCATTTGGTTCAATTATAATTGATTCAATTGTAACTAATTCATTTAGTAAAATTGTAACTTATTTAATTGTAATTGATTCATTTAGTGACATTCCATAGCTCACCCACCTCTCTCCCACATGCAAATGTAGCTGATTCTCTAATATAGGAACATGTCTAAGTGACCCTTTTACTCCCTTTGCTTGACCTCCCTCCCAAAGGCTATATATATGCATTATTTTGGCTTATTCGATAGCCTCTACTGGTTATTGGGAAAACTTTAGCCAAATTTGTTCTTGAAAAACTCTTGATTAAATATACAAGTGTTCTTTCCACACATATGCTGTAATATTGAGTAATGACTTGAATCTTGTTAGTCTAGTCTAGTGAAAAATTATCTTTTCTAGCTCATACTCTTGATGGTCTACACATTTATAGAAATGAGATTATTACAAGTCTTTGATAGTATTTTTTTCTAAGTGTGGAGATATCCTATAAGTGGTTCATGATTGTATCCCTCTTTGGAATCATTAATTTCCTTCTTAAGAATCATATACCTTCTTGAATCTATCATATGAAACATTGATGTAGTAATGAAACCTGAGTTGTGAGTCTTGTGTGAAAAACACCTTGTTTGTATTTAAGTAGTGGTTTTAGTCATTTTTTAGGACATTATACATTGGTGCATCACCATTTAGTTTCTTAGTTATTTTCCTTAACCCTTTTCATACACAAATTGTTAAGTTATAAGGAGAGATTTAAATGTCCATCAAGGGGAGCTAGCTACTTATCTAGATATTCATCTCAGCGAAATTGTCACCCACAACAAGAGAGATGTTTCCATTATGACACTTGGATGAGGAAAGATAAGCATCTCCTCAAGGGTGTGAATCAAAGTGACAACAATTAGTTCATTAAATTTATGGTGTGTATAAAATCCACATCAATAGAAAGAAAAGTTAGCACTATAAAAAGGTCCATAACCACTATGTGATTTTTTTATAGAATAGGTTGTCCCCTATGTATAAGTTTCACTAGAGACATGTAATATAATAACCAAGTCTCGAGTCTAAACTATTCTTTTGGTTTCACATTTATTGATCCATCTAAGGCCTAAATTTGCACCAATTGTTCCCACAATACCCTAGGTCATGACACCTTACCTAATAAGAATCCTCTATCTCATTAATCATCATTTGATTCATCCTTGGTTAGTTATATATATGATTGAAATCCTAGGAGATGTGCATAAGTTACTATGAAATCTAGAGAACTTTCTACATTATTTGTCCTCTTTAGGAGATAGAATGGTAGAGGATCATATCAATTCTTTCTAAGCTACTATAAGATAGATGAATGTTCTTGATGAAGATATTAAATGCAAGGTTTTCCCATTAATATTTTAGGATGTTGCTTATGATTGGTTTCTAAATTTACAAGAGAAATTTATTACTTCATGTAACTCATGTCAAATCACATTTCCTACCTAAATTGAACAAGTTACCATTCCAAGTGTTGTGTATCGACTTTTCAATAGTATGAATAAGGATCCCAATGAGACAATCCATGATTTCAGTGTAAGGTTTATGAAGATGTACACTTATTTAAGCACTGAAGATAAACCACCAACAAAACTATCCCTGAAAATTTACAAGAATGCCATCGATCCAATTACTACATTATTTCTATTAAGATTTGTTACTGCTAACACTCTATCTCTAGACTATGAATAAGTAATAAACATTGGTAGGAAACTAAATCCTTAGATAATAAGAACTCTAATCCCTAATGTTGGTTTCATAGATTTGAATCAAATTCCTCATGTGAATCAAAATATTTTGACATTCAACTAGAATTAGTTGTATATACAACCTTCTATGACACAACATACACCAGATCAAAAATATGGTTTCTTGAAAAACTTTGTACAAACAAATGGTCAACAATAGAATTAAAATTCACTCCCATCCAATACCATAGTTTCCTAAGGTGTGGATTATACCAAAGTTGAATTGGATTATATATAGAGGATGTTTTAAAATCTAAGCAATGACTTCTTAGGCATGCAGATTAAGATAAGTAATGCTATCGGTATGAACAATAATAAAAAAATTAGATTTCAAATATATAATAGGATTTTCAACAATCCTACAAATAATTCATAATATCTTCTTTGAATCCTTGGATATTATAAAAAAATAATGTATAATAGTAGAAAGCCAATAAGTTTCCAAAGATAAACATAGTAGAGATAGATCTACCTAATTGGTGAAAGGTTTATAACACATCATAGCATGGTGAGCTTGACTATATTGATATTTTTGAAACATTTTAAATCTTCCATAGGGAGATGGTGAGGTAAGATTTAATTAATACTCCACCAGAGTTCCCACATGATATTGGTTCCTCAAGCACATCCATGGTATTTGAAGCTCATGAGTTTCCTTTCACAAGAAAAGATGATAATGTGTCAGAGGACAACTTGAATGAGATACATGATTTAAAATAGTTATAGATAATTAATTATTATTTAATGAATAAAAATCCCTTCACTGTGTCTAATCCTCCAAATAAAATTATTATTCCCCTAAATCCTAACGCTAATAATAATGTACGTATCTAAAAAGGTAATGACTAGCCTCTAAACAAGGAAGAATAGAGTAAACAAGGATACAACATAATTGAGTACATGAATAAGATAAAGGAAAACATAAATCTTCATGAATTGACTTATAAAAATATATAGAAGGAGATCAAATATAGGTCCATCACTAGGAAGTATATTGCATAGAATCCAAAAGTCACTCATACAAAAGTTATATACAAGAGAAACAAGAAGTTCATCCATTCTTATTAACAATAAGAGAATTTAGTAAGCATATACATAATTATTTAGTTTATTTTTGAGTTTCAATTAGTGTAATACCATCTTATATTTTCTAAAAGCTTGGATTAACTTGAAGCCCATCCAAGAGGATGGTTTCACAATTGGACAAAATAGTGGTACCTGTGGTTGGAGAGTTGAATAATGTGCATATTCAAGTTCCATATGAGCCATGTGTGTAGATAAATATAGAAATCTTTATAGTAGATATACCAGAGATATATGGACTAATACTAAGTGAAGACTAGTAAAAAATTCTAAATAGATATGTAGTAATAGATTTGTCTCACATTTGGCTACCCTAGATAGGTATTCCAAATAAAATTGGAATTGAACAAGAGCTAAGGATGAATTATCCCATCATGGAATACAATGTTAAGAATGATCTAGTTATAAAATACCTATTATTTGGATTTATTCTTTTACCATGAAGCATGAGGTGTAAAGGCCAAGAATATAGGAAACTTCCTAATTGTCGACTCTCCACTTTGATGGTGTAATATCCAAACAAGGTTTAGGTGTTGGTATAAAATTAGTTGATCCAATGGGTAATAAGTACCTAACAACATATAAGTTGCAATTCTCATGGACCAATAATAGACAAGAGTATGAACAACTGATTCTTAGATTGCAATTCACTAAAAAAAATAATGTCAAGGAATTGGTAATATATGGAAAATAAGAACTAGTGATTAATTAGGCTAGAAATAAATACTATTGAAAATATGTCATATCTTAGTAGATATAAACACTACACCTTGACCCAAATTTTTTTTCAACATATTGTCCAGTTCTTGACCAATTTAGTGAAATTTGAATCTCAAATCATTAATGATAAAGAAATCAATTATTTATGCAAAGATGAATTAAGAGGAGTTATTTAACTCAAATAAAATCACCTTATTTTATGGATGGTTTATTTAGAGAGAATTCAATATGGATCCCAAGAATAGTAATTGAGGTATCCCAAATTTAATGAATATGATTTCAACAAAGAGAACTCAGGGGATGAGAGTGATCGACATTATGTCATCATTAGTCTCAATATACCTTAAAGGAAAGAAAAAGGGTGAAAGATTTGCTAATCTACTATAACGATGTGACTACATGGACCTATAAAGATTTGAAGGTTTTCAATCCAAAATTCATCACCCATATAATCCTTTTAAATCCAAGCCATAAGCCATTCAAACAAAGACAACGAGTAGTTAATCCCATCTTGGAACCACTCAATCAAAAGTAAGTAAATAAGTTCTTGAACGTTGGGTTAGTTATCCCTATTAGACACTCAACTTGAGTTGCCAACATGGTTCTAATAATAAAAAAGAGTGGGGAAATCAGATTGTGTGTTGACTTTAGGAACCTACATAAGACTTATATAAAATACCACCAACTTTTGCCTTCCATAGATGAGGTGATCTAGATATTAAGTGGTTATGTAATGATGCCATTTTTGAATGTTTTTTCAAGATATAACTATGTATTGGTAGAATATGAATACAATATTAAGACTTCATTTAGTATGAAATGGGATACTTATGTATGAAAGAACATGCCTTTAGCCTAATTAACATAGGATCTACCTACTAGTGAGTCATGGAACAAAAAATTCAAGGGATAATAGGTAAATTCATGATAATTTATATGGATGACCTCATTATTCCCTCAAAGAAAAAGGTGATCGTGTAGGCCATAAATGATAAATATTTAAAAGATGTAGAAGGTTTGGTATCTCACTAAACCACAAAAAAACACATTTGGTGTTATTGAAGGAAAATTGTTGGGGAACATCATCACCAAGGATGAAATCACCATTCATCTAAATTGAGTTCAAGGGATTTCCAAGATTTTACTCCCAAAAAGAAAAGATCTCAAGTCCTTTAGGAAGATAATTTTTGTGAGAAAGTTTATCTCGTATTTCACATAATAGTTTTAAACCTCCTAATGCAATATTTAAGCAATATGCTAAAGTGGAATAGACACTAGAGACCCAAAAGTATTTTTAAGACATCAAGGATGCCATATCTCAAGCTCTAGTGCTAATAAGATTAGACTTTAATAAGGAATTTTTCTTATATTTGATTGCTTCAAAACACACAATTGCTGTTGTGCTTACCCAAAAGAAGGATGAAAGTGAGCATCTTATTGCATTCATAAGCAAAAATTTAAAGGAATTATATCTCAAGTAATCCATGATATAAAATAATATATTCTATCTTATCTAAGAGGTAAAATAATTTAGAAATTGCATTTTGATAAATAAGACTATCACTATTTTGCTAGACCCTACTGTCAAGATCACTTTTCAACATAATGAATTAGGAGATCATATAGATAAATAGAAGCAAAAATTAAAATAATTTGGCATAGAAATCAAGCTTGCCAAAATTGTAAAAGGATAAGGCATCATTTATCTTATGACTAAGCTTGTCTTGTGCATCACCATTGAGGAGGTTTGTCAAACCTAGGTATCTAAAGGATATTGGTATGTTGGTATCATTCAATATTTAATCACATGTAATTATCCCCCAAAAATTAGTAGAGAATAAAAGATAGCCTTGAGGCTCAAATATGTTCACTACATAATCAAAAAAGGAATCATTTATAGAATAAATTATGAAGGCATCTAATATGCATATCATGAGAAGAATATAAGGAAATTATTGTGAAATTACACTAGAATATAGGTAGTGGTCATCCATCTGGAAACACCAAAGCACACAAGATTATCATAATGGGATACTATTTTCCAATAATATTTAAAGACACACATGCCCATATATTAACATGTCATGAATGTTATGTCTGGGCAAAAATAAAAGTGCATGTAGTAACGCCATTACACCATGTCATTAAAGGAATGTGTTTTGCTTAGTGGGGATTTTATTTCATTAGTGTTATCAAACTAAATTATTTAGTTGACCATAAATTGATGCTTATAATGACAAATCATTTTAGTAGATTAACTACATCACCTACTATAAAACATTCTAGATCATGTGATATAATCATTTTTATAGAGGAAAGCATCACAACTAGGTTTGGTACCTAGATTTCCTTAGTTTGAGATAATGGGCTAGAATTCCAATCAACAGAGTTCACTGAATCGGTCCATCAAAATCAAATCACCATCAAGGAAAATTCCAATCAATATCCATAATAAAAAAATTGGCCAAATCAACAAATAAAAACTTGATTGATGCCATTAAAAATTTAAGTATAGATAAACCTAGAGAATGGTATCATATACCAAAATATGCATTATAGGAAGACCAAAAAATATCTAAGTAAGATGTAAAAGCTTCACTTTACCTAATAGTATATAGATGACAACCATTATTCCTAATCATGCTCAAATTGCCAACATATAAATTTATGTAGGAATATATGAAACCAAGTGAGAAAGTGGATTCCTATTTATTGGATATAATAGAGATGGAATATTCAAGGAATGAAGCTTTACTTAATTTCAGTAAACATAAGGACTTCGTCAAAAGGTGGTTCAATATAAGAGAAAAGTTTAAATCATTAAAAATAATTGATCTAGTGCTTATATGGGACAAATCCCATGAAAATAATATACAACATGAAAAGTTTACCCCTTTATGGACTAGACCTTACAATATATTAGAGATATTAGGTAATAATGCCTTCTATTTATGTGAGCTCCAAGGTAATGGACTGACATAACCAGTTAATGGGTAGTTTTTTAAGAACTAATTAATGAATATACTATCTTGAGATGTCATTGAATGACAACAAGTACTACCATAGAGATAGGGATATGTTAGATTCACTACTTTCATAGTTGTGTTTCTTGATTTTTGTCATTTTATTTCTCTAGAGTAGTTTTATGCTTTCTAGATTAAGATTTATTTTTTTCAACATTTTGTATTCCTTTACTTTAGTTCCCTGGTTTCTAGAATAGACATATTTGTTTTTATGATAATTAGATTGAATTCTCCTAGTATGACCATGCTAATGTCCAATTGACTAGTATTTTCATCCATGCTTAATTTTTATGTATGTTGAATATGTTAGAGATGTTATAAAAAAAGAACAAGTGTGGGAAGGACATAAAATGGATAATATAAACTAGTTTTTTTTGCAAGTTTTACACCCTTGTGTCAGAGAAATTTAGAATTTAGGTATGTAATAAATAAATTAACCATGGTTATATCACAATTAAATGCTTATATCAAGTAAGTAAAATCTTCTCTCATTACTCCATACTAATTTAGAAAGTTTTCTAATCTCTTTCGATCAAATACACTTCTCATGTTGATACTTGTTTAAGGAAGTAATCATTAATATGGATATAGTTGGTAGGTACATTCTAATAAATAAAGTTTTCATAAATACTAGATCACCATGGTTCTTACCTTCCATCTTATAGTCATATTATAAAAAAGGAATAAAGGGGATGAATGTATCCTAAAGGGTGATTAATAACACTAAAATAAAATATAAGGGTGATCAAAGATTCACATGATGAAATAAGATCGATGTATCATGCATCATGAAAGAAGATGATGAATGAAAAGAGGAGGGACCAAAGTTATATTAGTCAGGGATATGGACACCTAGACAGTAGTAGAGTAATGTTTGATCTCTCCTAATTTAATATGCTTGAAGGAAACTAGAATAAAACCTTCAATGTATTCCAATTTCATGATAAATTCATCAAGACAAGGGTAAAATAAATTAACTTCATCACACACAAATCTAAGGTATGGGTAAGGCTAGTATGTTGTGTGGATAAATTTGGAGTCTCTTTCATGTTTCTAAATCAATTAATCTTTTCTAGCATGATTCATGTTGATTTATAATTGATAACTAAAAAAATTATGGGCTGTCGAATACTAGGGAATATTCCCCTTATTACTTCCCATTTGTGTTACCCAATACACCCCATTCTTATTGTTTTTTAAAATAGGGAACCATTAAAAGTTTAAAAGGTCTAGTCTATTTTGGAAAATCCTTTTCATCAGCATTTATATGTATATCTAGAAAGTTCAAGGTTTAAAATTTATTATTTACACAAGTGATTACTACTCAATATAAACACAATTGGCTTTTTTTATATGGGTTTTTGTTGTGTTATTTATTCAGACTAACTTATTAATGGTATTTAACAATTTTTCATATTTAGAGGTTTTCACATTCACATTTCATGTTTTTGGTACTTTGTAGGTTGTGACTTTCATGTTTTTGGTCTTCAAAATTTATATTTATAGGTTTTATTTATCATAAAATTTATCACAGACTTTGGCATATCTGAACTTATGAATCCTCATGCTTATGTAACTTGTCTTTCCTTCACATGTTTTACACTTTACAGGATGTGTTTGTAACTCTTGGTTTTCACTAGTCATAGACTTTAGCAGTTTAATTTTTGCTTACCTCTGGTCTTTACATTTTTTTTTACAAAGTTAATTTTTGGCATCTATGTTGTCAAAATTTTTAGTCTTCAAAACTATTTTTCATAAGTTTTTCCAAAATAAACTCATATCCTTAGGAACCTCATATTTTACACTTCATAATTTTTTTTCATAATCTACATTTTACAATTTATGTTTAGAATTTGGTCTTCAAAAAAGCATTTGGAAGTTGTATTCACAAAAAATGTTATTCATAGGTTTTGCCTACAATATTTGGTCTTCATAGAATTAGTTATAATTTTTTTTTCTTTGTATCCTTCACCTTTGTATTTCACATATTTAGGGCATCACTAAAGTTGGCCAACTTGGTCTCAATACAAATACTAACACATGACTTTCTAAGGCATGTTATCTGGCATAATTAATTTTTCATGAAAGTAGAGACAAGGTGACACTTGTCCAAGGATACAGCATGGATTTTTCATGAATGCATAAAAATCCTACATGCCATACCCACTAAAGTAAAGTTGAACATTTTAAATTAAATGATTAAAACATCATGGATATGCTGGACATTAATGGCACATGAACTAGAATTAAATTGATATAATCCATGATATATGAGTGAATTATAAAATACATATGCCTATTTATTAATGAAGATATTAAGTGAATTTTCATTCATAAAATAATTCAAATCCCTATTTATCTATGTTCTTATGTGAATTTATTATAGAAAGAAAGAAATAAATTTAATTTAAGGCTAAAAACATGTAACTAGACTAGGTAACAATGGATTCTTCACCTATGATATCTAAGGGAGTAATGGAAAGTTCTAAATTTTCCATTAAAGACTCTAAATAATATACATATATTGTCTTTGATTCTACTATGTTCAATTATGAATATGTCAATTATTCAACTCTTTGAGATGTGATCGAGAATGTAAACACTCATTCATGTGAAGATAATATGACATCCCCATAGAATTAGATGGTAGTGGACTTGTTACCATTAAATCATCAACAACTACATTTTTTAGTGGCTAAGATTGAGGTGATGCACTAAATAGACATCTTGAGGGACTTGTTCTTCATAACGAAGGTGATTGATGGTCATTTACTACACCAAATAAATCAAAAGATAGTCATCTATTTTATGGGATGATTTATAGAGTCACCTATAGCTTCCCACTATAGATTTAACATTTGAAGGATATTGAGTTAAACTATGGAAGTAGATGACCATAATTGAAATTACACTAAGGAAATGGATCATTCCTGGAGAAGTGGTCATCCTCAAGGCCAAAGATATAATGCCTATGACAAAATTTTAGATGGTAATACACAATGGGATGTCCTTATTAAAATGTTATAGTCACCCCAGTATCTACTTCCTCCACCTAGAATGGATGTTAATGTTGGATTTATTCATGACCTCAGAGTTGACCTATGCCCTAGGAGAGATAATCACCATATGGCTAAATGAGTAAATATTTAAGAAGGATAAGAGGCCCATACATGAGTATTTATATATGATTTTGTATTTATTATATGTGGTCATAGTCATCATCAATGTGCATGATGTATCCCTCTAGAGCCCATCCCTAGATTGCATTAAAAACTATATATTCAATTTATTTTCCTTCTTCAACATTTATACATATATGAAGAATATATTTAGAGTTACTAAGAATGTTTATCCCTAACTATAGAGGGAAATTTATGAATAAACCTTACAATGAGTATCATAAAGCATTAAAAAATGTTAGGGCTAGGGGGATTATTAGATCTATCTAGACTATATGATAATCATCATGATGGGGAACAAGGTTTCCCCTTTGTGTCTCTGAAAGTATATGTTGTGGCCAACATGCCTACTTTTCATTAAAAATGGGGACCCCTCTAAAAATATCATGAAATAGAGATTTAGGCTATTTTATTTCATTCTCATTGATGACATGTACTTAAATCCTTGGGATATATAGTGTTTTAATTTCCCTAGTAGTAACAAATCTATTTTATTCTTTAGGATTAAATGGTGGTTGTTCTTTATATGAATCATGATATTAAAATTATAGGGAAAACTTCATTAGAATCTCTTGGAGTCTCATTCTAAAAGTAATATACCCATTTCCATTTACTACAAATCAAAATCTCTGTAATTGACAAGTAAATTTATTGCATCATGATCCCTTTTATTTTCTTATTTAGTATTTTTTTTGTGAATTTCACAAGCCCATGAGAAACTAGCTTAATGGGAATTTGCCACATCACCAATGTAAAAGAAACCAATCCATAAACATATCAAATATGTTAGAACCTAAGAGATCCTGACCAAGTGGGAAGGTATCATATCACCTTATGTCATAGTGGCCAATCCCCTAGACATTTTAGATATGTCAAAGCTTGATACAACCCAACTAAATGGGATGGTATTAAATCACCGTATGTCAAATATATCAATACCATAGACTTTTTAGATATGTCATAGCCTAGGAGAGCTTGGTCAAATGAGAAGACACCATATTGTCATATGTTAGAGTGGCTAGTCCCCAAATTTATTAAAGATGTCAGAGTGTGGGAAATCCTAAACAAATGAGAAAGAACCACATATCCATATGTTAGAGTTGTTAGTCCCTTAGACCTATTATATTATAGATAAATGGGAAGGTTCCATGTTACCATATGTGATAGTAGCCAATCCCCTAGACATATTAGATATGTTAGAGCATAGGAGAGATCGACTAAATGGGAAGGTTCCATGCCACAATATGTCAAAGCCACCAATCCAAAGACTTGTTAGTTATGATAGTGCCTAGGAGATCTTGACGAAATGGGAAGGTGACATGTCACCAAATTTTATAGCAGTCAGTCCCTCATACCTATTAGAAATGTCAAAGATTGAGAAAACTTGGCCAAATGGAAAGGTGCCACATCACCCAATATGTAGATAAAATATCAACTATCTAAGACACTGAGGAGGTCAAAACAAGGTATGGATAAAACCTATGAGCCAAATTTGGTGTACCATTATCCATAGGATACACATCACCCATCTTAGGGGAATGACATGGAGTATAAATCCATGCCTAGGTGTCAACCATTATTAGAGAAAACAAATGAAAAAATGACAAATGTTAAAAAGTAGGAGTTAATGGAGAAGCCTCTAAGAGATGTGACTACTTTCCTAAGATGCTTTCTGCATTAACATAATGGAAAGTTAGGCTCAATTGGGAAATTTTAAAACATTCCATTGCCATTTATATATCTATCTAGAGATAGAGGATAATGGGCTCCAAATTCAATTTTGGATTTAAAAATAAAGGGAGAAAATCTAGATATCAAATCAAACTCAAATTTTGCCTCAAGTGAACTATCATATGCCATTAATATATGGGTTTTATACATACATCGATAAAACATAAGATAAACAAACTAACAATTACCATTTCTACCTTTAAATAAGTTTCTAATTCCTTGATTTCATAATTTCATAGAGCCCCTATCTTCTATCTTATACACTCAAGCTTCCCAATTTCCACTCCATCATACTAAAATGGTTACATCAACCTCAAAACCAAAGGTGAAACCTAGATATAGGGACACCATAATCCTAGCTAGCTTGACCAAGTTCAAGCACTATAATGATATATTCGAAGTGGTCAAGTAAGTCCCAAGGGATTTAGGATCAGATTATGACCAACATGAATAGTATGATAATGCCTTAAGATCCTAAAAAAAGAGTAGACTCCATAGATACATGGCTAAACTAGAGGCATTCCCATGTGCCAACCTAGTGATAAACATAATTCATAATGCCATTCATACACAATATTGGGTCAAAAATTAGGTATGCTCACCCAAATCCTAGTACCAGATTGTTGATATCTCTTGAAATGAATTAAAGGCATACTAGTCCCTCTCGGACATCACTTTCTCCTAAAATATACCAAGATTCACTATCTAGATGTGGACTTAGTAGATATATGATGTCTTCCATGACTAGGCTGAAATCCCAGATTCTAAGTGGGTTAATAAGGAAGATATCACTACTTACATAGTTTCCACCTTCTGAGAGGAGGTTTGGGTAGGCATGATCCTTCTAAACTAGTTATTTAAAGGTCAATATTGCCAACATGTCAATGCATTATGGGTACTTCTCCTACACATGATATTTATACACTCATAGGTTCTATACATGGGATGATTGATCAAATTTAATTTGTTTTATGACATCATAGATGCTTCAGTTGGGGAAAAATTATACATAATAATCTATGTACTAGTTAGACATAGTCTATAAGATGTTTTCTTTGAAGCCTTAACCTTTTTTATGTGGGTTCCCTAGGGCTTAAAAATCCATGTACTCTTCTATAAAATATATGGCCATTAGTTCCACCATCACATCTAGGACATATGTGAGAACTTATACCCAATGGCCTATCAAGACATCAATGAATTTTTGATGTCCCAAATCTTGATGACAAATAGGGATTCTATCACAGCCATTAGGGACTACTAGTTATAAAATGATGACACTATGATTTAGATAATGAGTTTATATAAGGACCCCATCTACCTACCATATTACATTCTATACTAAGATGAAAAAGCTATTGCATATTGCCTAGTAGAAGTCATCTTTAGGTTCTACATATAGTGATAACATAAGGCATGCATTTAGCTCTTAATCAACATAAGGTATCATATATAAAATACCTACCTATCAATTTATAAAATAATTACTAGGTGAGACTCCTTTTCCCTTGTAAAATGCAAGATTTGGTAGTGAGACTCTAAAGGGGTAATCTAAGCTCACCTAGTTCACTACTCAACCTAATTGTACATTAACTATGCTCATTAAGTTTAATATGATGATGAGATTTATCTAAATTCCACCAATGACTAAGAGGCATTATCCTAAATCATAGACAATAAGAAGGGTAATAAAGCTCAAGCTAGTCCCTCCATGGTTCCTCCATCTCTTACTCAATCTATGAAGGACCCAAATCTAATAAATCAATCTATTTATTAGAATATCTTTCAAGGCATCACATCACTTTCTCATCCTTGAGCCTCAAGTCTAGCTCTACTTATGTTAGCATCCCCTATTCCTTGTGCCTGGACTCCTACTCCACCTCCTCTAGTCTCTCCTCATGCCTCAAATATTAATCTACCTCCTTTAGTTTCTCCTCACACTCTACATCTACCTTTTACTCCTCTATAATCTTGATTATCTAAGCTATAACATATCTAGTCTTAGATTACATGATGCTAGGTAGATTAGGCACAACCCACTTAACCACTAAAACCTTAGACCTAGGGCACATATCCCCTAAGGTTTTATGTGGAAAATAGACCAAGAATGAAACTAGATTAAGGCTAAAATTAGGCACCCATATAGTTTCCCCCCCTCACACAACCATATCATCATGTTTCCTTTCCACCCCTCACTCCCACCACTTTCCAACTCCCACTTCTAGCACCAACTAGTTATGTTTTAGCCCCATCAATCTTAGAAGTGGTTCCTCATCTTTTTCCCATTATCACCCCTCCATTTTTTAATAAATTACCTTTGTCCTTAGTCCTTATTATTTTTCTTTCCTTTTCATTCAAATTATCTCCCTCTATCTCACAACTTGGAGTCCCCCCAGTGCCTCTCTTGGGTAGGCATTTAGTAGCAAGAATAACAACATATTTTGGGATCATACCATTCATAGTAGGGACCCTCTCAATGCCTAATATACTAAATTTAGTACCTTCCTTAATATCTATAAGTCTTCCATCATCATCCCCTACAATTCCTATCATCCCAGTCAATCTATCTACTACATCATCTAGAGACACCCTGGGTAAGAGGCTAAAGAAGAATCATAAGGTGACCCATACTATGGTTCTAACCCAAGTACCTTGTAATCTAATTCAATCTCCTCTATGTCCCTCAATAAATCCTCTATCCCTAATAATAACATCTTAGTGCCTAACTTCTTGGCATCATCTATCCATAATATAAGGCACCACATGACTGGCCTTTAACTAACCCATCTCTTCCCTACTATTCAATTCCCCATTCTTAGGGGTAACTCAACCTCAAGTGAACCTAAATTAGGAATAGTGGTGGTTACAAATGTTCCCCATGGCCTAACCCTTTGTTATCCCTCTTTTCACTCTCATGCCCCCTCTACCTCCAATATTTTTCTTGTTCACTCCATCCACTTCCTCCATCACTCTTCCTCATCCTCTACCCTTTAATGCCATTTTAGCCATCCCTCCTACACCCCCCATGACCTAAAATATTGTCCCAAGATCATAAGAACTATAAATGACTATTTATGGTGACCTAGATGTGTAATGGAGTTTCAAATGAGCCTCCTGAAGGATGAATAAAATGCTCACATAGAGGTTTTTCTAAGAGGGAAACCCAATGGTGTGGAAGACCCATCAGGATCTATTATCCCTCACTGAGGTGAGGACCTATACCAAGGATTAAATGATGGTGATAACCCACTATCAATTTTCTTGGATACCTATGATATGTCTACGAATCTTGTTGAGGACATACAGATCAAAGTTTGCACTTTATAAGCCCATGTAAAGATCATGTTTCTAGTCAGGATAATCATACAAGTCAAGGATGCTCTCCTATTATTATTTTCAATCCTTAGGAAAGTATTATAAAATCTATATAATATCAATGCACTTATCTAATAGACTCATTAATATATGTAAAGGATTACAAATATTGATAGAAAATGTCAGAAGCTACAAGTGGTGGTCAACAAAGGGATGTTCAGAGAGCTCAAACTTGTTTTGACCTCATATTTGGGATTGTACCAAACATATGCAAAGAACATGAGAGATTTAATGGAATATTGGTTGGAATTAGATTTAATTACAATAGGACCCTTTTAAGAATGAAAGAAGTAGATATTCACCTACTTTAAAGAGGTTAATATCTCAGTGTCATTCCACATAAATGGCACATTGCTTTACCAAGGGGAATTTAGTGTATACCTCGATAAAATTGACCAATTTATGAGGGAAAAGGTTTCCAAGGAAAATGAATAATGGCCTTGAAGAGTGTTATATCTATAAACATAGTCCATGACAAGCATCAACTAGGTCTCAAGAGTCCAAGCATTAACGGAAATAGCCTTTCAAATCTCCTAACTAATAGAAGCTCTAGCTGAGGTAATGTTCAAGGAGCCCCCAATGAACCTTAAAAAGATGGTTAAGGATTTTGACTCATGATATCCATATTTGAATCAAGGTGTACTCAATCAAATTAGTTATGAGCTGATCTTTCTCAATTACCTCCTCATGTCAATTAGTGGTCACCATAGATCTATTATGGGTTTGTAGTGATAATTTTGTTTAAATTTTGAAATATGGTTGTAATTGTAATGATTGGCCATCATAGCCAAGTATGGGATCCTCATGATAGTTGGAAGTGAGCCCCATCCTTATATATATAAGGAAGCTTTGTATTATATTAGAAGGTTGACCAAAATTTCTCAAAATAGCTAATGGATTATTTCTAGATTTCACCTACATTTCCTTCATCACTTTAGACTATAAAATTAGCCTAGATTGATTATTATAAAAACATTTACTCTTTTAATAAATACAATCTCTATCATCTACAATACGGTATGTTTTGTGTTTTAATTTTCTTTCATAACCATGTTTGAATGATCAAAAATACTAGGTTAATTGGATTAACATGTTGCTACTTTATGTATGCCATGGTTACAGTGTGGTTAGCTATTATAAACATTATGTGAGTTATTGAATTTTTATTTTTGTAGTGATGATAATTTGTGTGTCAATCTACAAATTATCATAGGTTGTTTATGTGTTTTCAATAATAAACCCCTTAGTATTCATCATTATTGGGATCTCATATTAAAGGTATACTCCCAATTCCCTTAGACTTTCTCATTGTATGTTCTTGAAGGTAGAAATTTAGTTAAACTTGGTCTATAATGGTGTAACTATGGTAGAGTCACTTGGTTCAATGACAAGTGCATTAGGTTTGTTTTAGACCTAGATTGTACCATTTTTTTGCCTTATCCATCCCTCTCTTTTATGTTTTTAATGAAATTAATAAACCCTCTCCCCTTGTGTTTGGAAATAATAAGGCTAAAAATCAAATTTTCATAACAATATTTGACCTGTGTGTAAGACATTAGATTAAAATTTCATTGGTGATAGTGTATCTCTTAGAGACAATTCATGTAAAATCTATTTCTAAAGTCTAATACCCATAATCATTCCTTGGGATGGTCCCATATCAGTCCTAAAATGGAGGTTGAAATTATGTAGTTGTCCCTACCTACCCCTTGTTAAGGAATAACCAATCTCATGTGAATTTCAAAAGGAGGTTAATATTGGAGTGAAAAAACACATGGTTCTAGAAGGAGGGCCATTTTTTAGAATACATCATACTTGTTATTGATTCATTTTATGAATATGTTGAGTTTTTTTACTGGTAATAATGTCTTGACTATTATTTGATTATGAATCATCTTGGAGACTATTTTGTATATCAAAATGGCTGTCATTTTGAGGCATATTAGTAATTATCTCATGATTTCCTATTGAAAACGAAACTCCAACCAACCCATACATACCATGATTCCTATCATCTCATCCCTATAACCTAGCCCTAATTTTTATCCCATGATGGCTTGGTTAACTGGCTTAACAATTAATGTCCTAAGAGTCATCCATGATTTACTTATAAAACCTAAAAGGTATCTTCCTCATTTCACCTCTAGTGTAGGATTAACCATAGCGTAACACATAACATCCTACAAGATTTCCTTGAGGCTTATAAATGTAGAACATGAGGATGTGGTATGTAGGATTTTCCCTTTTACCTTAATTAACTTTATGTATGATTGGTTCCTTTCAATTATTGAAGAATCCATCCTCAGTTGGAACCATTTTAGTTTCACTTTATCACCCAATTTGGGTAGGTGATAAACCCTAATGTCTTATACCAACTATTTAATTGCATCAAGAAGGATCCCAATGAGCCCATTATGAACTTCAATGTTAGGTTTTATAAGATGTATAGTTGGTAACCATGGTTTATCAACCCAACCCTCAAATAGCACTTGAAATGTATAAGAATGAATTATACCTTTGGATAACCATGTTCCTAAGAGGGGATGCATACATAACATACCTATCCTTAGTTTAAATAGGGGCCATCAAAGTGGATAGGCAACTGAACCCCCAAGATCACGTACTAAACCAATTCCCTATATGATACCATAGATAATAATGTTTAATTTATTACTTAACACTAATTAGAATGCACCTATGCCTCAGTCACTCCTTAGAATGCATCAAATCCCACTAGTTCATCCCACTTTAAACCAATAAATAGGATTTCTAAACCCTATGAGCCAAGAACTTATTACCCATTATCAATATCAAGTAGCATTATCCATGTTTAACAACACCCAAACAACACCTCAAGAGTTTACTAAGATTGAGTTAGATTCCAATTAGTGGAAGGTACACAAACTTAGAAATGAATTCCTAGGGATATAAATATAGGTGAGTAACTCTAATGCATAAAGTTACAATAAATTTTTTTCATATAAAATACCAAAAAGGATCTATAATCTTCCTCACAACCCCACATAACTTTCACCCAATATGCTACCCAAGTTAATGTCTTTGAGATAGCCTTATCTAACTACTGTAATGTACATAGCATAAAAACACATGGGGAACTTGATTTGTTGATGTTTATTTCTTATTTAATTATCTTCAAAAATGATATGGAATAATATGAGGTGGTCCTCAATGATACTAAATCCTCTAACTCAAGTGAAGTACCTAGTATTACTATGGTGTTAGAAACCATGGATTTACTTAGCCAAGAATAAAATGAGCCAAAGGAAGGAATTAGTGATATACAATTGTTTTAGTAGTTATAAAGGAGTAAGTATTCCCTTAGAAATAGGAAACAATAATATCCCCTTACTACCTCAACCCCCCCAATAATAGTACAACCCCATTAGACCAAAATTCAATGAATAATCCTCCACCTCCAAGATATCATGAACCTAAAGAACATTTGAAAACAAAACCATTAAAAAGTAAATTAGGTTACAACATAGTTGAGGATATGAAAAATATCGAGGCTATCATTAACCTTCATGAGATTTCTCAAATCATAGATAAATGGGATATTCTATTGAAGTCTTTGAATTAAAATTTAATCCCATAGGCCCATCCAAAACTGAGAACAACACACACTAATATGATCATTCACAAGGATAAGATAGATATTTCACCTTTCCTTTCAACCATCTAGTTTTTTGTATATAATCTGCATAACTTCTTAGTATATTCAAGAGCCTCATCTAATGTGATACCAGTAGGTATATGGAAAATACTCAATCTATCCCCCATAAAGTCAAATAAGGTAGTGGTCTAGTTAGCCAAGTTAGACATGAAAGTGATAGGGGAGTTGATAAATGTACACATCTAGTTATAAACTAATATTAGGATTAAATACTTCATATACATTCAAGTGGTGAACATCCAAGAATCCTACAACATGCTCATTGATAGAGATTGGTCCAAAATCATGAATAGGTATATGGACATAGATTTCTCCCATATATGGTTTCCATGGAAAGGAGTATCGAGGCAAATAAGGGTAGACAAAAAACCATATATGAATCTAATGGTAACTAAATATAATGCCATTAATGAGAATATAAACCTATTTTACTTAGACTTAGGCATCTTCACATTGAACACCAAACCTCTAAAAAAACAAACCAATCATAGCTTAGTTCTATTTGGCATGTGGTCTCTTTATATAGATAGAGATCACTCCCAACAAGGTAGTGGAGCTGATGTTCTTCTTATATACCCCTTAGAGAGGAAACATATATCATCATATAGGTGATAATTTCCTTACATGAATAATCTAGTAGAGTATAAAGCTCTAATGTTGGGATTATAATTTGCGTTAAGACACAAGGAAAATAAACTAAGAATATTAAAAAACTATAAACTAGTGGTCAACCAAATAAAGACTAAATTTTGATTCAAAGTATCATAACTCATAAGATATAAGTATATATCCTATGACCTAATCAAAATATTTAACACATTTAATATCATCATCATTTGTTGGGAGGAAAACCAAGTAGTAGATTCATTACCATTAGTGTGAACCAACCTAACTCCCTTGTATGACACTAGATTGCAAGAGTTATCTATGTAAATCATCCCATGTCCCTTTATCCCTCATAACATGACAAAATTATAGGTCTTTGAGGATGAGCAAAAAATCATCCAGTTCCTAAGTAATGAAGGAATGTTCGAGTCCCAAATTATAGAAAATAAAGATAAAGATTACCCTAGGAAGTAGTTGGATAAGGATGGGATCCTGAATATTCATGGAAATAAAATATTAAATGGGATGATTTCAATAGAAAGTGGATTTGATGCATTATACCTAACTTTTTAAGTGAAAAAGCCAAAGTTCAAATATCAATAGTGTTAACTCATTAATCTTGATACTATGAAAAACACCTAGATTATTAATGTGGGTCCTAATTAGATGCACCACAAATTGGAGAAGTTATGGAGGTTACTGCTGAGATACAAGGATGTGATTTTTTATGCCTATAGAGACCTTAATGTCATTGATAGAAGATAAATCACTCATATTATCCCTATAAAATGTACCCAAAAATTCTTTAGGAAAAGGTAAAGGTTGGTAAACCTAATCCTAGATCCATTGATACATAAGGAAGTCTATTAGTTACTCTTTGTAGGGATAATTTTCTAAGTTTACCACTTAACTTGGGTGGCTAACCTAGTCTCAGTGAGAAATAAAATTGATAAATCTAATTATGTGTGGATTTATAGAAATTGAATTAAGCCTTAGATAAAGATAACTACCTATGCCCCTCCTTATACGAGATGATCCAAATGGTGAATGGGTCTCAAATGATGTCCTTATTGGATGGATTCTTAATATATAACCAATATTTCTCAACCCTAAGGACATAACTAAGACTACTTTCAGCACCAAGTGGGGCACATTTACTTATAAATGGATGCCTTTTAGGTTAATCAATGTTGATGCTACTTTCCAAAGGGAAATGGAATTAAATTTTGGGGGCCTAATAGGTAAGTATATAATAATATATATGGATGACCTAAATGTGTTTTCAAAAAATAGGTCTAACCATGTGCACCACTTAGAAAGGGTATTTGAAATATGTAGAAGGTATTGAATTTATTTAAACCTAAAGAGGAGTGTGTTTGCTATCACCAAAGGTAAGCTTCTAAGTCACATTATCACAAAATAAGTTATTGATATTGACAATAAAAGGGAATATGTAATTTCTAAACTACCTTTACCTAATAACAAGAAGGAACTAAAATATTTATTTGGGAAAATAAACTTTATGTGTAAGTTTATTTTTGGATTTGCTAAAATAGTGAGGCACTTTAATGCAATTTTGAAATAGGATGTGAAATTAAAATGGCATGAAGAGTTAAAGAAAGCTTTATAGGGCATCAAATATGCAATTTATTAGAGGTATAATCATTGAGAAGGGGGTGAATCAGTGAGCCCAAATAATCCAACTTCAATTTTGATCTTTACAAACACTTAATTAGTTAATAGAAGAATTCATGAAGCATACACATAATTCATAGAAATGAACAAGAGAGATAATACAAGATCAATCACATAACATAAGACATACATGGGAAACCTTCTTAGGCAGTAAAACCCACTAGAAATTATAATTGGACTACTATCCTCTAATAACAAGAACAAATTTAGACCATCTAAAAATGATTAAGGAACTACCATTCCTAATTTTAGTGAGATTGGAATCCCATAAGGAGCTACCACACTTGTCTAGCTGAGCTATAATAATAGGTAAACCTTTAGTAAGTTTCACCTTGCAAGTAGACTGCTACCCCCTCAGATGTTAAACTGACACAATAATACATATGAACACATCCACCTTTTTATTTATGTCTTCAACACATGATGATGGACCTCTAATTATCACTCTTCACCTTTGCTCATACTCAAACAATAAGAACACTAGTCTAACAACATAATTATAACCAACAAATCATACAAATAGTCTTCAAAATTATCTACTCATAAAATCATCCTCAGGGCACTTTACTCTCCTTTTCTCCATAATTCACACACATAATAATCTCTCAAATCTCTCCCAAGTCTCTCACTCACCAGTTTAAAAACCATCATCTTTGGTTCCACTATTTATAGAGAATAATTCATAATCAAAACCTTATTCAGCCATTAGGCATGCCTTAGCCCTTAAGTAATATCTC
Source organism: Torreya grandis (assembly GCA_037957365.1). Classification (NCBI taxonomy): domain Eukaryota; kingdom Viridiplantae; phylum Streptophyta; class Pinopsida; order Cupressales; family Taxaceae; genus Torreya; species Torreya grandis. The sequence goes on along the minus strand of JARHVA010003035.1, from coordinate 1,079,783 downwards.
ACATATATACATAGATCAAAAAATCTTCATAGGTTGGCCATAACATCTATGTGTCACCCTTAAGGAACTACACCTTTTAATTAGGCCCCTGTAGCCCTTATAGGTCTCATGTGAACCCATTCACTCCTTTAATACTTTATCAAACAAAACAAGAACATAGAACCACTATCAAAATCATGGACCCATTACATACGATCTATACATCCTCCTTAAGTTCCAAAAACCAACATAAAACCCTTCTATTTAAGCATAATTTACTCAAATAACATTCTATGTACACAGTCATTATGAACAAACACATAGTCACATTATAAACCATTATTCATACTATATACAATTGTTCAAACCTTAAAAAATGCACATAGATCACTATCATGGAGTATACAACACTCCCCAAGATTTAATTCACCATGAAACATCAAAATAAAATATACATAAGCTCAATTACTCTTGTCGGGTCACTTATATAATAATCACAAACACACCATCAAGTTGGAACCCTAATATCTTTGATTGTACACAATTATAGATCTTAAAATAAGTTTCATTAGGTTTACCATAAATTTCTCTTCGTATTTTATTTTTACATCATGCTAAAGTTATATTTATATCAAAATATATGTTTGAAATATTAGACACAATTTTTTTCCTTGTTAAATTTGAATATTTAAATGACAATGTCCACAATTAAAGTTTGACCACTTTTATCACATCTCATGTCCTCACTAATTACATCAATTATATGTTTTTGATCTTGTCTTAACTTTAATACATAGGATATAATGCACAAATGTTAAACATTTGATAGTTAATATCATCTCGTGTAATCTAGAAACTTTGACTCAATGTGTTCCATCAATATTTTGTACATAGCTTAGTCTTTAACAATGATAAACAACTATCACCTTAACCTTTTGACTTTAATAACCTCTATTTATCTCTATTTATATGACCACCTTCTCATTATTGATCCTTGGAAGAAGCTTGCTCTTTATCTCTAATCAACATTAAACATCATTCACTTGTCCTCATCTCACTACTTCCTGAATTCTTAGAGCAATGCACATAGTTGATGTTGCTCAAAATTTAACTTGTGAATATTTTACTAAGTATATGAACCTTACTTATCTTCCTAGAAGGTAAAATTTATACATTCATATATTTTGTTGTGCTTGGATGCATGGTCTTTAATTTGTACCATATGATCTCCTTACATAGGAGAATGCAACCATATAACAATCTACTCCAAGAAGCCTCACACATGTAAGATATATCAGTATTAAAATGCCTTCTCAAAATCTTCTATTATATATCTAACTATGCTTATAACTTGTCTATGAGGCCAACTTTGATCATACATATCTTTTAACATTCTTCATCACATGATCTTAAATTTAGCATAAATAAACTAGGCTCAAAACTAAACAAACGCATATGATCACCTTATAATGAAATTATCACATGTGTGAGATATTCCACCATAAAACTGATTACTCAACTCTATTTGACCATAGAGAACACTATCAAAATTCTTGGGAGCCCAACTTTACACATGCATATCTTTTTACATGCTACATCGCATGACCTAAAATTTGGTGAATAAAAACTAGGTAAAAAACTAAACAAACCCATATCATAAATTTATCCTATAATTTCCACATGTGAGATATATATACTACCATCAAAATTCTTACTCAACTATTTCTTGCCTCATGCAAATTTGGCTAAGTATGGGAACACACTGTCAAAATGCCTAACAACCCAACTTTGCACTTGTATATCTTTTTATGAACTTAGGTGCATGACTTAAGATTTAGTACACATAAAATAGGAAAAATATTTAACAAACCCATATGACCATTTCCTCCTGACTCATCCACATGTAACAATGGTAACTTCATCAAACTACCTATTTAGATTTTCTTCCACTAGACCCAAAGTGTCTAGATGAAACTATGGATAACTAGATGAATTAGAATTATGCACACAATAACTAAAAGAATATAAAACATATTAGGGACCTATTTCACATCCTAAAATCACCATACTCATCCTTAAACATCTTTAACCATGCAAACTCTAGAGATCAACCAAGAATTCTTCAAACATACTAGGACAAACACATTCCACACTTTATCATTGTCATATAGACTATAAAGGCTCTTCATAAACTTACCAAGATACCTCCATGACATCACCATGAAATAATTGACAACTCTCAAACACAATCATGCAATGTATAGTCCTCATTATCCTTAACTATACATAGGAATTTTATATCTATCCCTTCACTTCAAAGCACACTGTCACCTCTTACCTCAACCAAAGGTTAAAAGGATAAGAACACCCCATGGATTTTATGAGAACCAATATTAAGGATGTTGAGCTCATATATAAAACCCTTAATAGGAACACTTATTACTTGGTCAATATATAAAATAAATTTATGCATTATATTCACCATAATAGAGTAGACTCCATTATCCCAAACCCGGTTATAGAACAAATGTTGAGACATAATGGGTTAGGTGAAATAAGAGACCATTGGATGAAAAAGATATAAATGTATGAATTTGAAATAAATATATCTAACCTGGTTAGGGGATAATTCCTTACTTATCTAATAATGGAGATATACCCAAGGATTACAATGTACTAGGTGGACCAAGAGAGGGTAGTATAATAATAATAGTATAACCTGATCATGCATTTTTTACTCTATGTAAATTCACTCCCAAGACTCAACCACACATAAATAAGAGTCATAAATTTAAATGACACATAATATATCATAAATAAGGGGGTTATCTTAATAAGAAAATGTAAAGGAAACTACCTCTAGTGTGTATCATAAGAAGAAGCCAAAGACATAATGGCAAGTGTCGATGAAAAATTGGGAGCTAACCATCTCAAATCACACACCATGGTTCACAAAGTTATTAAGGTAGGTTAATACTACCCCACACTATTTAAAAATATTCATGCTGACATTTTCTTTTTCCATTAGTATCATACCTTTGCTAAGAAGGAAACACCTACCATAATTCTATTACAACCTATTGTAATATCTACACCATTTACATAATGGGGACTAGATTTCATGGGGGTGATTGACCCCAATTCATAAATTATTCATAATTTCATCATTATATTCACATATTAATACATGATATGGTTTGAGGTAGTTACAAATAAAAGGAGCAATACTACTAAAGTCATCATGTTCTTTGAGAACACCATAACCACCCATTTTGGGTCCCCATTTCTTTAGTATGTGATAATGGCATTACCTTTGAATCTATGGAATTCATAGAATGGGCCTACGATAATGGGATCAAAATAAAGTTATCATCCACTCATTAATTTCAAGGGAACATATTGGTAGATTCCATCAATAAGAACCTGATTGATGCCATCAATAAATCAACTAGAAAATAACCCTGATAATGGCATGCATTGCTAAATTTTCTTTATGGGTAGACTACACCGATTAAAAACAAGATCTCAAAATATATCCTTTCCTTATAGCCTATGGACTATAAAAAATCATTTCATTCATGCTCATGTTGTTGACTTATAAGTTCATGCATCAATTCATGGAACTAGATAACAAGGTGAATTTTAGACTCGTAGACCTAATTTAGTTAGAGGAATCTTAGGATAAGCTCTATTGAGATTTATAAATCATAGACATATAGTCAAAAGGTGGTTCAATAAGATGGCAAACATCAATAGCTTTAGAATCTTATATATAATCTTAATGTGGGATAAGGCCCCTAAAATTAAAGGCCATCATTTAGAAATTGATCCCCTATAGATTGGCCTATATGAGATAGCTAAAATCTTGGGCCATAACAACTTTTGTCTCTAGGGTATCAAGGCTATTGAGCTACCACTTCGATTAATGGGTAGTTCTTGAAACACTATTTCTCAATTGTCCCCTCCAATGTAGTTTCTAAGTAACATAAGTAAAGTTGATAATGTATATATTAGATGTGTTTGATTTCATTGTGTGTTTTGTTTTACTATGTTATTTTATTTTTCTTTGTGTTTTCCCCTCCATCTCTCCATTTATTTCATAATGTCCCTATGACACCTAGGCCTTGATAGTAAATTTTTTAAGTGATGACATAAGCCCAGAAGGATTGTTGAGAAGTAGGATGTCCAAGGTTGAAACCTTTAATGTAATCAATTTTGGGTTAGTAATGGAAACTTTTGACATCCCAAATTTGAGAGGCTAATTATTCTAATAGAAACATTAAATTTAAGAATAGCATACACCTTAGTAGAGCCACCAAACTATACTTAAAATAATGACAAAATAAAATACTATATTATTTTAGTTAATCAAAGATTCGCTAGCTATTTATAACTTTATCGTTATACATTCACCCTTGGTTTAGTCCCAAACCCTCAATGTATAAGACTAATAAATAATGATATTTTCATAAGAAGCTTGGAAAATAATAAAAAAAGAATATATAATCTAAATTTTGATTGTACCTCAAAAGGGTCATATAGGCAATCTCCACCATAGGATTTTTGACTTGGATGGAAGTGGGGCAAGGCCATGTTTGGGACCAGAGGCATCTATATCAAGGTTATAGATGCCTGTTTGGTAGTAGAGTAATGCCTCAACCACTTCCCCCAATCTATCAAGATAACATTACCTTGAATGAATCCTGATAACTACTCTAGCCTTGATCACTTGAATAAAATTTGAGATGAAATTAAAAGTTAAAATAAATTCTTACACACATTATTTGAACTCGACATGGTGGAAGATCAATATGCCACTTGATATTACAAGACTTTAGTGCCTCATATTTTCTATGGCTAATAAATATCCCTCTCACAATCTCTATGTTGAACAAGGAAAAAGGAATAAACTAGTTGGTTTATAAGTGTTTTTTATCACTTTCCCCATGTAAGTCACAATTTTTATGTCCAACATGCCCCCTTTCACTAAAAAGGGGGACCCTCTAAAAATATCATGAACTAGAGCTTCAGGGTCTTTACTTTCATTTTCGTCAATGACACCTAATTAAATCCTTGGGATATATAGTGATCTAATTTTCCCAAGTAATAACAAGCCTATTTTATTTTTTAATATTAAAGAGTGTTTATTCTTTACATGAATCACAATGCTAACATTAAAGGTTAGTTTTTAGTAGAATCTCCTAGAGTCTCATTCCATTCTCAAAAAAATAGACATGTTTCCCTTCATAGAAAGTCAAACTATCCATAATTGACATGTAAGTTTAACACATTGTGTTCCCTTTCTATTTTATTACTTATCTTTTTTGTGAATTTAATAGGCCCATAAGAGCTCAAATAAATGGGAAGGTGCCACATCACCATATGTTAGAGTGGCTAGTCCCAAAACATGTTAGAGATGTTAGAGCCTAAGAGAGCCCAACTAAATGGGATGGTGCAATGACACCATGTATAAATTCATCTAGTCCCTTAGACTTATCAATTATGTTAGATCATAGGAGAGCCCAACTGGATGAGAAGTCACTTGTCACCATATGTCAGAGCATCCAATCATTTAGACCTATTAGATATGTCAAATCCCAAGAGAGTCTAGACAAATAAGAAGGCACCATATCACCATATGTTAGAGTGACTAGTCCTTGGACCTGTTAGAGATATCAGAGCCTAGGAGATCTCAATTAAATAAGATGGCACCATGTCACCATATGTCAGATAATCCACCCCCCTATACTTATAAGATATTTTAGATCCTAAGAGAGCCCAATAAAATTGGAAGATGCCACATCACCATATATTAAAGTGGCCACTTTTATAGACGTGTCAAACTAGTCCCCAGACCTATCAAAGATGTCAGATCTTGGGAGATCCTAGCTAAATGGGAAGGTGACACATCACTAAATGTAAGAGAAATCAATCAACCAGACCTATTAGAGATGTTAGATCATGGGAGAGCCAAACCAAATGGTAAAGATCCATGTTCCATAATATATAGATAAATTATCAGTTATCTAAGGCCCTAGGGAGGTCAAAATATGCTACAAATAAGACTAGAGAGCCATTCAAGTCATACCATGTGTCCCTAGGTTACACATCACCAATCCTAGGGGAATTATGTTGAGTATGAATTCATGCATAGATGTCAACCATTATTGGGAATACTAGTGAGTAGATGACACATTCTAAGAAGTAGGAGTTAATGGAGGATCCCTTATGAGATGTGATAGTGTTCCTACCATGCATTGGGAATTAACAAAATGGGAAGCTAGGCATGATTTGGTAGTTTTAATACATCGTATTTCCATCACTATATCCATCTAGTAATGGAGGATCATGGGCTCAAAATTCAAGTCTATATTTATAAATAAAGGCAGAAAATTCAACCACTAACTCAAATTCAATTTATTAGAAAGTGATCCAACAAATTACATTAATATAGGGAGAATGAATGGATGAATCTATAAAAATGTAGTAGAATATCACTAGTGGTTACCATTCATACATTCAAATAAATATCTAACTCCTTGATTTCATAATTCCATAGAACCCTTGTATTATGTGCCTTCTTCACTCAAACTTCCTAATTTCCCCTATATCTTACATCAATAGTTCCATCATCCTCATACCTAAAATTCAAACATGAAAATACGGACACAAAATCCAAAGATGGGTTGACTAAGTTCAAGAACTACAATAATATATTAAAAATGGTGAAGCAAGTCCCTAGGGATTTAGGCTCAGATGATGACCAATAGGTAGAGAATGAGGATGCCATTATATCCTATAAAAAATTTAGACTCCACTAAGCCAAAACCAAGCCAAACACATTCCCATAAACTAAACTACTAAGTGGCATCCTTCATAATTCCATTTACATACAAGATGGCGTCAATAATGGGGTATGCTCGTCCAACTCCCAACACTAGATTGCCAATATCTCTAGGAATGCCTTCAAGGCATACTACTCCCACACAAACTTCAATTTATCCTACAATGCAGTGGTGGTAAAAATTGGATGGGGATGTACTAGGTATATGACATCCTCCATGAATGGCCTAATAACCTATATTTTAAGTGGGTTAATTTGGAGGATATCAATGGTTACACAGTGTAATTATACACATAATATTTTTAAACTTTTATCGATTATTAACACTTTATATCTTGTAAGAACCTATCGAGTCTTAATATATTTGAGTGCATGCCTTAATGGATATGACATAAAAGGGGTGTGTAGACCATTGGTGCTTCACAAGATTGTTTTCCCTTTTTTGACTTGTTATCTAAACACTTGTCTCCTAAAAACCTTATCCCTAAACTTGTTCTTCTCTATTTTACCCTCTCCAATCATTTCCCACATTTTATCCTCATTTTACTCACATTAAACCCATTTTGTGAGTTGGTTTAACTAGGTCAACTTATTTAACTCTATATAGTTTTGGGTGATTTTCACGTAGGAACTAGTTTGGCTCTTGGTCGACCTTGCTCATCACCTAGTGAATTATTATCTAAAATTGTGCTAGGTTGATTGGGTCAACCTTGTAAATCAAGATTTTCAAAAGGGTTTAGGGTAAAATATACCTACATATAAAATTTCATTTCACCATTATTTATATAAGATAATAATAAGAGCTATTGCACATCTTTTTATCTACTATTATAGTTGAGAAGCAAGCTTAGGGTTTCATACTTTCTTTGGAGATACAGATCTTGTCTTATGGATAATTATTTAGATAAATTGATAAGTTGTGTATCCTAGATATTATTTGTCTTTTTAATCCTTACATACCACAAAAACTCTTTCTAAGCACCTTGGCCAAGGGCGAGATTGAGGCTTGATAGGTTTATCTTCAAATGTAAGTATTCTTAACTTTGTTCCTCATTTTTAAGAGCAGATAGATATGCATATATACTTATCTTCCATGCATTAGGATTATTTATAAATTGAGATGAGTATATTTATTCTATGCATGTTTAATTTTATTACTTATAACCCCCACTTTGTGCCATAAGCTTTGGTGATCACTATATTAGATTTCCTTTATTTGTTACTGGTTTCATGAGATATCAAAACATAAGACTCTCTTTGGGTTATTGTGTGATTATGCTTGAATAGAGGATTTATAACCCACCCTATCATCATTTATTGTGATAATAGATCACCTAATCAGGTCTATCATATCCCCATATTGATCATGTTCTCACTTAACAAATGTGTCCCCAATCAAAAGTGTATGATATGATCTATCTTTTCCAATTTAGGATTGATTTATAGAAATGATAAATTTATGATTTTAGACATTCTAGTGAAACCTACATGAACCTAACCCTTGAATATTTTCATTTCACTAATTTCATTATTTTATTGTTTTTATTATCATATATTTGTGATACTAGTCGACTGTATCGACATAGTTCTAACTTTTGTGTGCATGTTTAACACACAGTCACATAAATACAACTCTATTATGTTTGTGTAGGGTTTTTTTATAATTTCATGATAATAAATTAACATAGTTAACCCTATAAATTTTTAGAATTCTGTTTCAGGATACTAGTTCAACCTTGTTGACCCTATACATTTTTAGGTTTTCAACAAATAAGATCTGCAAAGCTAGGTCAACCCAATCAACACAATAGGAATTATAAGTAAAAATCAAGGTTATTCAATAAAAATATCATATTTATTTATATCCTACAACCCACCAAGGTTCTTTTCTATCTTTATTTGTCATTTATATCATTTTTATAGGTCTATTTTTCATAGTTTGTAGTTTATAAAACAACCCTTATACATTCAACTAGGTCAGCGTTGTTGACATAGTTATATATTTTATATTTTGCCTAGAAATATAGGTAAAATATATTTATGTATCTCATTTTTAGAAACTTTATTCCATAGTATAGAGGTGAAATTGTCAACCATACTCTATATTTTGTACATACGCTCTGGACTGAATTGACACTGTAGTATGTTTCAAAGTTAGAATCAACCCTTATATGCTAGTAATTAGTTCACACTTTCATTTATTGTTGCTTGAATGATTAGAATAGATAAAATAGCCTAATTAGGTGTTTTTTCAATATACAATTTAGTTTCACAATTTTCTCTTTTATTCACACACTACCAAATCATAAAATCTCAAAAATAATTTTAATAATTGTCTACCTAAGGCTAACCTACTTATATTTCATCACCAATGGGGAAGCCACATTGGTTTTTTAGCCAAGTATAATAATGTATTTAATGGTATATTTTATATAATCACCCAACACCCATATCACTATGGTGTGTGATGTGAGGGGGTAGGCCTTGATACTAAGCTAGTGCCATTACCAATATAAATCCCTTTCAGCCCAAATATTTTGAAACCATCCTTAGATTGGTTTTTAGTTCCTTACAACCAACTTCCTATCACACCTAAAATTATAATATAATATTATAATAACATTCATGTTAACCACTTATTTATATTTTAATTTTTGAGTTGATTTCCTGATCTTTGCTCAATTGTATGTTATATTGCAAAAACTTGCATTAGCTAGTATTGGTGTAAGGTTTTGTGTTGTGTGCCTCAATTGGATCAAGATCATTAACCTAATTTATATTGTGTTTCCTTTATTTTCTTATTTTCTTAAATTAATTACAAAATTATTCTTATTTCAGTACACAATCATTTCTATCGACACATTATCTTATAGGCTGTCTATTTTCCCTATTTCTTGTACTAGGTTGACCCTATCAACTCTATACAATTTTCAGCCTCTATTACCTATAATAGGTTGAACCAGTCAACTGTATATAATTTTTAGGCACTATTTTCTACACTAGGTTAGCCTAGTTGACTCTATATAGTTTTCTATCACTTTTTTATTTCCTTGATTTGGCATATCTCTTGCCTTGTTTAGTCTTTTTCCTTCATCATGAACTTTCTATTTGAAGATAATAATAAATTGAATTTAATAAACATGATGACTTTTATCAACCCTCATAGGGTCTCCCATAAATAGAGTAGGTATCCTCTATTGGATAATATTAATGTCCATATATCCACTCACTCAATGAAATATGAGACATATCCTCATTCCTCTTCATTGTGTAATCCTCTCTTCTCACTAGAAGATCAACCCAAATTAGAGTATACCCATGAAATTCTCTTCTTTATCTCTAAATTTCCTCAACATCAAGGAAAGAATATCTCTACCATTTACAACCTCACTATTAGTGGTCATGTTAAAAAGACTCATTCACCTTCTCCCACATTCTCACAAATATTTAGGGCTACTACCTTCTTTGATTCTCAACCTCTTCCCTCTATTATGACCCCTTCTCATATCATGACCTCTTCTTCTTTAACTTCTACATTCATGCCTAATATATCAACTAATATGGTAGATTCTACATCTAATGGGCATGACCCAAGACCCACTCTCCTTAAATATTCCACTAGTGCATCATTTTATACCTAAAGTAATCATGCTTCTAGTTCTTCCTCTTCTCACCCCTTCACTAGTTCATCTTTGAAACCATAAGAAAAAAATTCTTCTTGTGTCTCATAGCCTAATAGTTCCTCTTAAGATCCTATCAACACCAATAGTGCTACCCAATTCACTAATACCAATTCTAATGCTTCAAGTAATGCTAAAAATTCCAATCAAACCCATAAAATCTTATTATAAACACTTAATCAAATGAATACTTTTCAATCTCATAGTATAAATCAAATTATGAGAATTCAAAATAACCTTCTCCATATTCAAACCCACCCTCAAAAAATGCCTTGGGGCATGCATAATCAAAGTTTTTCCCTTCCTCCTCAAGATTCCCATGGGAATATCATCCCTCAACCTCCCCTTGTCAACACTATAATTAAACATCTTCAAAATGAGCCTCTTACCACTCAAATTGCTAATATTTATATAGGAGGTATGACCCCTAACATTTCTTAGAATGGGTCAACTAATCCTACTCTTCATCTTAAAACATTTGTAAATTGCTATAAAGATTGGGTCTATTTAAACTCATTAGCCACTACCAAGCTATTAGCCAAAACCCTCATGGCTGATTATTTATATTTGTACAACCAACTTAAAAATCATTCTATTACTAGTTTGGAATATTTATTAAATTCTCTAGTCCAAGATTTCCAAACTAGTGATCTTCCTAAGAATATTTTCCCCCACTTTATAAATTATAAACAACTTGAAAATGAAACTACCCAAGCTTTTGTTATAAGGTGGAAAACATTATCCAAAAATTGTGAACATAACATGGTTAATGATAACCTTTTTCATCTCTTTACCAATGCTATTTTTCCCAAGTTATAATATCAAATTTTTACTCTCTCTACATACTTTGGAGGATTTTATTAACCAAACTAAACATCAATATTTCCTTATATGTCAATTAGAGCCACCCTAACCTTATACAGGTACTCATATTTTACGTTAAAAAATATCTTAATGCTAATAATGATGGTGTCACAGACTCTTATGACACCATTCACACTATTCAAGATGTTGTTCCTAACTAAACTTTGAAACTAGCTCCCCCTTCTCAATAATTCACTAATCCTCATTTCTCTTCACCTAATAACATAAATGTTCACAAAATTTTATCCTTAGTTGAATTAATTAAATGTCTACCTAGTCCACTTCCATGATAACTTGATCCCACTCATCCTATGAAATCTTGGTATGATCCTAACAATTTTTATTTGTATCACGCTAGTTAGGGCCATTCTCATGAGACATATAGGCATCTTCATAATTTAGCTATGAATTTTTGTTGTGTTCTTAATTTTGATCACAAATCTATCATTCAAAAATGTTAACAAGAATATGACATTGATTTTAAGGCTCATGAAACACATACTAAATCTCATGGTTTGCATCAAGATAATTCTCATTTGGTTATCTATCAATATCCTCTTCCTAATCACCAACCTAATCAAGATATCCAACACAAGCCCACCCCTTCCACCAATAATGTATAAATTCTTGTTGACCCTACTCCTAAAGACAATATGATTAATATGATAAATATGTGAAGGGTGGTTGATTTTATTGAACCTCAACCTATATAAAATACTCTATTATCTTGCACATTTCATGTTATCTAGGATTATTTTCCCACTCACTTAAATGAGTTGGGGAAATATGACCTTATAACTTTAGATGATCCAATTCCAACTCCTTAGATAAAACTTCCAATTCTATTTCTACCATCCCTCCATATTCTTTACCTAACACCATTGAGAATCAAGCTTATATCAACACTTCTTCTACCAATTCTCAAAACCAACCTAAACCAACTGCTTCAGCTTCTCAACATAGTTTATAACCTTATTCTAAACCTTCTCCTTCTTATCAACACAAATTACAATTCACTTTAGATCCTCCTTCTGAGGACCTCCTACAACATTATGCACTATTTATAACAAATTTATTATGGGTTATGATGAATGGGATCCCATCATAAAACTCACTAATTTCCCATCCCAAATTATATTTTTTGAGATTATGAGGACCTCTCTACATCATATAAATCATCACATGTAACTATTATTTGAAATGAACATCCATCATCCTCCTCTAGTAGGATGTGAAGCAACCTTATATAGATTTGAAGATAGTATATTGCAATAATATGAAGAGATGTCCATCCATTTTGACGAAATAATGGAAACTTATCTTTATTTAAAATTTCACATCACTTCTATGATTATTTATGAGATTCTACTTCATGTAGATGATCCTCCTCTATTCATTAGTGTCAAAATTGGTGATGTCTAAGTCAAGTGTGCATTGGTTTATGAGTGTTTTAATACCTATATTACCTCTCTCAATTTTATCAAAACCCTTAGATATTTTGAATGAAATCTCAAGTGATAAAATTAAAATGTCTCCTTTATGTTGTGTTTGGCTTCATACTACCATACCACCCATAAAAATTCATATAAAGGTGATGGTATTTAATTTTCTTTTATCTTATAACATATTCAAGGGTAGGCCATGGACTCACCGTATGAGAATAGTTGCTTATTTTTCTTGATAATGAGTTAAATTACCTCATAATGGATCCATATATAAGATTTATGGTGACACTAACCCTTTTAATTTCAAATAATTCCAAGACCATGGTTTCTTCAAGATTCCTACTCTTGAACCTTTTCCTAGTGTTTCATTCCATGACTCTCAATGATTAAACTTTCTCATCAACTCAACATGAGGTTATAATGGTCATCCCAAAATCATTGGGAATATTCCTCTATCCTCTTCAATTTTTTTGATGATGATCTTTATGATATCAATGTCAAGATTAAAAAGTTTGATCTCTCACATCATCTCATCTCTCAGCTTCCTAATTCATTGCAACCTCATTCTCAGAAACCACTTTGTGATGATATCCCCATTGTTTTAAATAATAATTAACATTCCATTAATCAAACCTCATCAGATGACAATGTAATCACTACCTATGTATTTTATCTTCACACACCTAATTATGATGATGGTTATACCTTAGATGGTTTAATTTTATGTGGTCTTGTTTAGGCCCATGATGCTAAGATTATCCATTATTGTTCCTCTTTGCCTCAATATTTTCATGTATCCTCCCATATTCCATCATTTATACTTACTATGGTTTGTATTTTTCCTCTCTATCATATAGTAGAGATGGTATAGATACCTCTAGTTTATGAAGAACCACATAGGAGTATGCTTATGGATCATGCTATGATTGAGCCTTACCACTTTGTTAGGTACTCTAGCCCTATCACTTTCTTATCCTTGAAATGTGTGTATCCTTCCTTCATGATTATATATACCCCTCTCCTCCCTTAGTAGATCCCTCTTCAAATCCCATTATTTCTCATGTTGTCACTAAATTTATTCCTAATTTTGATCCCATTGCTCTTTCTATTGAGCCTAGTCCTATTATTTTATGAACACCACCTATTCTTGGTGATAGTTTTCTTCCTTTACCAAAGATGGCTCTATTTACCATTAACTGGTCTGATGAGCCTTCCCAAGCTCCTTCCACTTCTATCACATCTCCTCCTTTCAGTACTTATACTAAGACTACTCATAGTCATATTTGTTACTTCTATGGCACAAATAATCATTCATCCATGAATTATCATAAACTATGATAATATATTTATACTTTACATCCTTATACCCCTTAGTCCTTAGATAAGGCCATGCCTCCCTTGAAGGTACTACCTAATTATATTCCTAAGTATGGAGAGGTACATTATCTTTGGCACCAATGTGGCACCTGTCACACTGATCATTATTGTATCCTTCAATAACATCTTAAATATCACCTTATAGCTATTCTCTAAACTTATACCATTCTTACCATAGGTTATTCTCAAAGGAATTCTCACCCTTATTCTCCCATGGTCTTACTTCATGTGGTTCCATCCCTTCCTATATTACCTTCATCACCTTCTATTCCTCCACCTATGAATCCTTCACTTATGGACCTTCCCTCACCTATTGATCCTTCCCCACCTATGAGTCCCCCACCTATGGATCCTTCCCCACCAGTGATTCCTTCATCTCTTGTAGAGTTTTTTTGAATTCATTCTTTTAAGAATCCCTTGTTTGGTAGCCCTCTTCAAAATGATCCATCAAGCATTCCTACCTATTCTATTGATGATATTAGATGTGAAATATTTTCTTTGTTTTCACTAAAGATATATGTGACATTAGCTATAGTTTGCATTCAACTTCATAGAGATATATCAAATTTACTAAATAACATGTGTGGGAAAATTTATCAATAATTATGAACATATACATGGTGCTCTTATATTTTCATTTTGACTAGACCTGTACTCTAATATTATCTTTATCTATTTGTTATATCATTTGAGATTATGTCAAATTATTGTTTATCTTACATGGTGACTTTGATTTTGCACTCTATATTTCTTAAATGTCATTTTTGTTTGATTATAAATGTCTTCTTTATCATTGATTTTTCTTTGTATTCTTGAGTTTCTTTTTAATAAAATCCCTTGTTTTCTCTTTAGGATTATTTACTTTCTTATCTCTCTCTCTATATGGATAAATTCTAATTGTGACCTAGTTATACAAACATGGTCCTCTTTAGTCATTCCTTCTTTACCATGCGATCAGTTAGCAAATAATTAATCTCATAATATTCTCCTTTTACCGGTTCACTTTGGATCTCATTTTTACCTTTATTCCCTTTTTTTAAACTAAGCATATACATGGTTGAGACTTGAGATAACATGTTGGTTCATTGTTAAGCCTAAGTGTTCTAGTTAGTATTGTCTTTGGTCACCTAGCTTCTAACCACACTAAAAGGGGTGATTTAAAGCACATTTACTTCTTCAAGTTGAAATTGAAACTCCAAAGTTGGACTCAGTATAGAGCCAAGGTCCATTCATGTGTAGTAGGCTAGTCAATAAGTAAAGGAGAATAAAAATATTTTTAGTGTTACCTACTTTATCAAACAAGTACCCAAACTTGGTATTAGATCGATGGATTTATAAGGGGTCCTAAGGAATGGGGAACACATCATGGGAAGGTAGGTCCAAATTAATTTTTTGTACCAATCTACCTTGTGAGTTAATCTTAATAGCACACTTATTTTCCTACAAAGATTTGTGTCTCTATGAAACAAGTTTCCTTTGTACATTGATGGTCACTAGTCACTTAATAGCTTCTCATGTCCTTAGTATTCCTGTTATCTCCAAAGGTCTTCTCATAATATGCCTAAGTTATGTTTTTTACATTCCCTTTTTCACTCCCTATATTCCTCATATTTCCTATTGAGAAAAATTGTTTTGTTCACTAATTACTCCCCTTGGGATTCCATTTATGAGTTGCATTTTAAGGCCATGGATAGGACCTATCCTTCCTCACAAATTATCATAATTTTACATTCCTATTACCAACATCCTTTATTATTAGAATTTCAAATTAAATTCTACCCCATTGGTGTTCCATTTGTGAGTTTTAGTGTATGACCAAGGATAATACGTAGCCTTCCTCACAAAATTTTCCAATAATCCAAGTCACAATCATTTTTAAATGTGTCAAATATATGATAAGATGTGATTGATTACGAAGTTACATGTCATTAACATTATTCTTAGATTGATTTAATGTGTTTTATGCTTATTTAATTTCTATTTCACTGTTATCTTCTTATTTTTTAATTACATGTAAGAATCCAACCATTTATTGAATTTTTCATACTTCCTTGGTTGAATTAGTGTGATAAATTTAAGATCAAATTTTGATAATTTTGTTTTTATCTTATACTTCCCCATGTGATTTAGTATGATTAAATGACTTAATTGATTTGTTTTTATACCATTTTTATCCTTTTACATGTCTTTCATTTTATTAGATTATTTTCATACTTCTCAACATGATTTAGTGTGATTATACTTGTTTTAATTTGGTGCTAATATTTGTCTTGGTTTAAAAACAAAACCTTGTTAGCATCTTCTTTACCACTTTTTTGTTTATTTGCAATTAGTCATTTTTCTTGTCATTACACATTTCCTGACTTGAAATAGTGTGTAGTATATTTTAATTGATTATATTTTACCAAGTCTTTTGCTTATTTATTTTTAATCATGCATGTGTCCTACATTATGCTAGAAAAGAAACCATAACTCATATATTTCCCATAGAATATACAAAAATATCTAAATACATGTGCTATAAAGAAATATATCGAAACATCCACAACCACAATCATAATTCAAACACATACAATCGACATCCAAATACCAAACTGAGATATATACATACATATATATATATATATATATAGAGAGAGAGAGAGAGAGAGATAGGTTTGTATATGGTTTTTTTTCTTATTAAAACTCATGATATATATATATATATATCATGAGTTTTAATATATAGAAAAACCATATACAAACTTATATTTCTATGGTTTGGACCCATATTGCCCATCTCATGGCCTAGTCACACTACCCATACATGCCTCAGTCTAACTCTTCTAAACATAATGATGTAAAGAGGTTGTCCATGATCTTAGTCTTGATACCATACCTTTTCCAACTAGATTAGGGTCATTAAATGTGCCACTCTCTCTTGGGCCTATAACTATCCCATCTATGTCATGGTAGCTCTATGCATAACTCTCTCATTATGTAGGTCCTTCCATTCCCTTGCCTTTCTTACACCCACCTCTACTAGTGGTTGCATCTCCTCTTTATGTGATCAAAACTTCCTCATATCATTTCTCACTAATATAAACCAACTCACTTGAGTTGAGGTAGATGGTATCATGGGATCCTCTAATGTGGTTGGGTTGTATTACAACAACACCTCATATAGTATATCATATAGTGTTCCCCTAACTAGGGAACCCCATATAATTTCCTTATCCTCTAAAACACATATAAAAATCAAACTAGATAGATATTATATTAATAATGTATATCAAAATCTATCTATCTCTACTCTATATCAAATAAAACTAAACAAAAATTTAAAAATCTCTTATTTTGCCTAGTTATGTGATGCCTACCAATGTCTTACTATCTATGCAATGACTAAGCATGATCTCCCCATCTATGCATCCTAAAAGAACCTCATTTATTTATCTCCACCCAAAAAAAATCCTAGATTCAGCCCTCATTCCCATCTTAGGCTATGCCTAAGCGGCATCTCTATCACCCATCTCTAACCTAGCTTACTTTATGGGTCATCTGGGATGTTGATAGTCTCCACTCTTTCCTACTCCTACTTCCTTCATCTATACTATATCCACAGTGGTCACTACTCCTCTTGATGTGGATTTGGCTATGGTACCTTTGGTGCTCCTACCTCTTCATCCATCCAATTTCACTCTATTGCCTATCATACTTGACTAGTCCATGGTCTCTCATGATGTGGTATGAGCTCTAGCCTAGCAACTAGTGGCCCTAATCCTCCTCTCCCTCATTTCTCTCTCACATGCTAGGCATAAAATTTGGGAACTAATATTAGTACTATTGGGTGATGATATCCTATCTACCCTGGTACACATGCCATTAGATGTGGATCCATTTACTAGGTATAGTTCCTTGTAACCTCTATACATGCCAAAGATAGTGAAACTATCTCCTAGTTAGGCTATATTCTAAAGATTTGCCCATAAGGATACCATATAATATTTTCTTGTCTCACTATTTACAACATTGGCATGTGGGGCATGGCCTTTGTTACTTGGTCCTATCTATATCTCTAAACCCTAGGTAAAATATCATCAACCATATGGGCTAAACCAGGTAGCCAATACACGGGGAACCTCTTGTATATCCATGTAGTTAACAATATAATTGGTCCCATATACTTATACCCTCTATAAATCACTCTATACATGTAATGCATGAGGTATACCCAGATGATAGATCCCAAGTCATATAACACCCTTTTGTCTAATATCATCTAAATTAAGGTTATCATAAATAGTGGTACGTTGCAATATGACTTGTGATATACCACTTGTGCTATCACAAATCCTATCATAGCCTCTTAGATATAAAAAATATGAGTTATATACATAAAACATGCTCACCCTTAATCCACGGTATATCCTCTCTGAGCATGTTGCCCATATGGATAAGGCTTTCCTCTCCTTCTAACTATATGGCACTCCTATGACTATGAGTGTACCTAATATGGGTAGTCCCAATATGGAATGCACATAATCTAAATTGATACCCAAGTCTATGGTACCCCCTTCCACCTCCCACCTAAACATGTTATTATATCATTCCTAGAATCCTAAGAACATGACCAACAAATCTAAACTCAAAGGAGTCCTACACATGTCTACTATGCCTCATAGGCCTAATGAGATCAATCTAGATCTATATTCAATATAAAACTACTCCAATAAGTATATAAGCCATTATTCATCCACTAAGAGCCAAAACCTTTGTTATCACTACAACCATAAAACAACTAGAGATGTATTAGATCATCCATGTCATTTATAATCAAAATACATTCTTTTCAAATTTTGATAAAAATAAGCCTAAATTTCTTTATTTAATTAATTCTTATCAATTAGACCTATTATTATCTTACTCAACCCTTTTATCCCTAACTTGTTCATTTTAGGTCCTTCTAACACTCTTTTGGCCTATTGTACACATTTTTTTACTATTATAGTCCCTTGGTCAAACACTACTTTGACCAAAATTTCCTTATTTTGAATCGGTTGACTTACCAAACTAATTTAATCCCTCTATTTTTCCCCTCTTAATATGAAATTATAATATTGTATTTTTATACTAGGTATAAATTAATGTCCTAAGTTGGTAGTTTGTAAAACACACTAGGTTAGCACATACCTACTAGGTTGGTAGTGTGGATTTTATCAATTTTCAGCCTACTAGGTTGACTGGGTTGACCTAGTTGTTTTTACCTGTCGACCCTTTACATTTTAAAAAATAAATGATTTATTAAAGTTATTTCCCAAAATCATTCAAAATCATTTCCCTAAATGTTTTTTCCTACCCTTAACATCTATTTTTGGTTCATTATGATGGTTATAAATGTTTTAAATTATAAATTTCTAAAAAATACTTAAAATCAATCTTGAAGTCTACTTCTTTATCTACAACACTAAGGTAAGTAAATTTATGTGTTTTTTAATTTTGTCCTTTCATTTATCTTATTTTATCATTATTTCACTTTACTTAGTATCAACATTATGTGTTATCATATTCTGTTTCTTGAAGCACTATCTCGTGTTGAACTCATGTGACATGTATGAGCTTCGAGTGGGTCACATCTATAAACATACTATTTTCAAAATTTTATCTATTATTGACACTTTTTATCTTATAGAAACACATTGATTCCTAATCTATCTAAGTGAACATCTTAAGGGGTGTACCAAGAAAGGGGTGGTAGACCATTGGTGCTTTGTAGGATTATTGTCCCTTTCACCACTTGTTATCTACACACTTATCTCCTAAAAATATTATCCCTAAGCTTGTTCATATTTATCATGCCATCTCCAATACTTTAGCACATTTTATCCTCATTTTCCTCACCTTAATCCCCTTTTTTTAGTTAGTTCTACTAGGTCGACTGGGTTGACCCTATATAGTTTTGGGTGATTTCAACCGAGGAACTAGTTTGGTTTTTGGCCAACCTAACTCATGACCTCATGAATTATTATCTAAAATTGTACTAGGTTAACTAGGTCAAACATTTTTTCAAATATATTTATTTATAATGGTTTATGGTCAAATATACCTATATATACAATTTAATTTTACCATTATTTATATAAGAGAAGAAGTAAGCTATTGTGCATTTGCTTATCCCACATTCTACATGAGGAGCAAGATTAGTGTTTAATACTTGGAGATATAGATCTTGTCTTGTGGATAATTATTTTGGATACAAATATAAGTTTTTTATCCTAGAGATGATTTTTATTTATCATCCTTACATACCAAAACAACCTCTTGTGAAGCACCTTGGCCAAAGGAGAGATTGAGGTTCAATGGATTCATCTTTAAAGGTAAGTATTCCTAATTTTTTTCCTCCTCTATAAGAGTAGATAGATATGAATTTTTAATTATCTTCTATGTATTAGGATTTTGTATACATTGACATGAATATATGTCTTCTATTTATGTTTACTTTTATTATTTATAACCCCCACTTTATGCCACAAGCTTTGGTGAGCACTAGATTAGATTAACTTTACTTGCTATTAGTTTAGTGAGATATCAAAACATAGGACTCTCTTAGAGTTATTACATGATTTTTATTGACTAGAGGCTTTAAAACCTTCCCCAACACTATGTATTATGATAATATTTTCCCTAATTGGGTCTAGTAGATCCCCATATTGGTCATGTTATCACTTAAAAATGTGTCCTCAATCGAAATTGTATGGTATGGTCTATCTTCTCCAAGTTAGGATTGATTTATAGATAGGATCTATTTATAATTACATATAGTCTAAACCTTTTAGGAGGAGGTATAGGTAGGCATGAGACTACTAAATTATATATTTATAGGTCTGGACTACCAACACATCAATGAGTTATGGGTGCCTCTCTTGCACATGATCCTTACACACTCAGAGGTCTTAAACATGGGAGGATTGATTAAATTCAAGTTGGTCCATACCATCACATATGATTGAGTTATGGAAACTTATATGTGTTGAGATACCTATTATATGTGGTCTAAAATATGCTCTCTTTAAAGCCTTAATCCTTTCCTACATGGGTTCCCAAGGGTTCAACACTCCACATGGTCTTGTATATGTTGTATGTCCACTAGTTACATAATTTCATATAGGGCATATGTGAAATATATGACAAATTCTACCTAGTAGTCTACCAAGCCATCAATTAAGCTCTAATTCCCTGAATCTCAAAGTAAATCATGGAATATATCATAGCCATTAAGGACTACTACTTTTACAAGGATGACATTATGATATAGATCATGGGTTTACTCAAGGACCCCCTATGCCTACCATATTACATTATAAAATATTTCTCCAAATAGGAGATAACCTATCATTTTGTAGATTTAATTTGTGATTTTTACATATAGTAATAATAGAAGGCATACCCACAAAACTTGATCACCATAAGACACAACATACACAAGACCTACCCATAATTTTAAAATATGTATGTTAAGTGAGTCTCCTTTGCCCTTGAAAAGTACAAGATCCAATAGTGGGACCTTAAATGAGTAATTTGAGATCACCTAGCATAATACTCAACCAACCTTAATATCAACTATAATCATTAAGTTGAAGATGATGATGAGCTTTAGTAAATTCTATTTACAATTAGGAGGTAGTATCATAGATCATGACCAAGAAGAAGACGGGAAATAAGGCTCAATATGACCCATCTAAAACTCGTCTAACTCTTACTAAATTTATGGATGAATCAAATACAAAATTTTTGACCATCTCCCAGAGGACCTTACAAGGTATCTCACCACCTTATCCTCCTTGAGCTCTAAGTCTATCTTTACTTCCACTAGTAGCCCCTACTCCTCTTACCTCAACTCTTTCTCTACCTCCTCCATTCACTCCTCATGCCTCAACTCATACTTTCGCTCCTATATTTTCTAATTATGATCCAAACTTTTTCTCCACCTCCTTTAATAGATACAATAGCCAAGCCATGGTAGAACCAATCTTAGACTACATGATAATAGGTAGCCTAGGCATAACCTTCTCATCCATTAAAACCTTAGCCCTGGGGCATATAGCCCCTGAGGTTTGATGTGGTTGAAAATATAATAATGAACCTAGATTAAGGTTCCTAACAATAACCCATTTATTTTCCCCCTCTAACACCTCCATCTCCTCCCCTTTCCATTCCACCCCTCACTCTTGCCACTTTCCAACTCCCAATTTTTTCACCCTCTAGTTTTTCTCTGTCCCCACAAATCCATTAAGTGGTGCCTCCAATTTTTATCATTTTTATCCATCCATATTTTTCCCAAGTTACTTTTTCCTTGGTCCTTTCAAGTATCCTTTCCTCTTTTTACCCTTCATATTCCTCTATCTCACAAGCTAGATTGATCCCATTACCTCCTTTGAGTATGCCTTTAGTAGTAGGCATGACTATAGTTTTTGGGAGCATATCACTCATAGTAGGGATAATATTAGTGCCTAATATATTCATTATAATTCCTACCTCAATATATCCAATTATTCAACCAATGTTCCCTATAGTTCTTATCATCTTGATCAAATTATATATTATATCAACCAAAGCCAACCTAAGTCAAAGGCTAAAGAAGAAATAAAAGGAAACCCATTATCTAAATCTAGATTGAAGGCCATATGATATAATTCAACCTCCTCTACAACCCTTAGAAGGATCTTCCATACCCAATAATAACATCTTGCATCCTAACTCATCATCCCCGTCTATCCATTATCCAAAGTGTTATGGGACTGGCCTTCAACTAGCCCATCTCTTCTTTCTTATTCAACATGATATTAGGGGAAATTACACCTTGGGTGAACCTAAGTAAAGAAAATTTGTTGGTGATAATTTTCCCCTAGGCTTCCCCCTTCATTCTCCTTCCTTTCTATCCCATGCCCCATCTGCCTCCACTAATCTCCTCATTCACTCCTTCTACTTCCTCCATCTCCCCTCTTCATTATTCTCCCTTTAATACCATTTAATCTACCCCTCCTACACCTCCCATAACCCAAAATATGGTCTAAAAGTCACATGCACTTTAGATTATTATCTAGGGTGACCTGTACATGTAATAGAGTTTTGACCAAGCTTCTAAAAACATGAAGAGAATGCTCATGTAGAGGTTCATCTACGAGGGAAACATGATGGTGTGGTAAACCTATAAGGATATATTTTCCCTCAACAAGGTGAGGACATTTTCCAAGGAATAAATATGGAAAAGGAGCCATAATATGTTTTAGAATCTCCTCGAGGACATGTAGAGCTAAGTTCACACTTTAGAAACCCAAATGAAGAGCATGTTTATAATAAGGATAATTGGGAAAGACAAGTATTCCCTCCTACTTTTTTTAGTCCTTGGAAAAGTAGTGGAAACTTTAATTGATACCAACACACTTATCCATGGGACTTAGAACTACATGGAGAAGATTATAAATATCAATGGGAAATATTAGAAGATGAAACTGATGGTAAACAGAGGGATGTTCTCCAATTTCAAATTTATGCTGATGTTAGATTTGGGGTTATACCAAATATACATTAGGAAAATGATATCTATAATGGAAGAATGGTTGGCCTTGGCTCGCACTGCAATAAGAACCTTGGATGAGTTAAATAAGAATATATTACCTACTTTAGAGAGGTTAATATCTATATTCTATTCCACTTGGATGGAACCTTACTTAACTAAGGGGAATTAAAATTCCACCTGGGTCAATTAGACCATGTTATGAAGGAAAAGGTTACCAAGTCAAATTTAGAAGGTGCTTGATTAGTGTTATATCTATCAACATAGTCCACTTTAAGCATCAATTGGGTATTTAATGTCCATGCGTCAATATAAACACCCTTACAATTTTCCCAAAGACTAGTAGCTCAGGTCAAGGTAATCTTTAGGGAGTCCCCAATGAACCTTGCTAAGATGGATAAAGATTTTGACTTCATGGAAATTGCTTTTAAAGAAATGAGTGTGTAGTCAAAGTAGTTAGGATCCAATCCTTCTTAGCTACTCCTCATGTCAACTAGTGGTCCTTATATATCTATTATAGGTTTTCAGGGATTATTTTATTTAAAATTTGAAATAGATTTATAACTATACTAAGTGGCCATCATGGCCTAGGATGGGATCCTCATTCTATTTAGAGGTGAGCCCCATCCTTATCTATATAAGGAAGATTCATATTCTATTATAGGGTCAACCAAAATTTATCAAAAGGGTTTTTAGATTATCAACATGATTATACTTGCATTTCTTTCATCACTTTACATTATAAAATTAGCCTAGATCAATTATTGTAACAACATTTACTCTTTTAGTGAATACAATATTTGTCTTGTATAAGAAGGTTTGCTCTATGTTTCAATTTTCTTTCATCTTCATGTTTGAATGATCAATGTGAGGTTAATTAGATTAACATTTTGCTACTTTATGTATTCCATGGTTATGATGTGCTTAGCTATTATAATCATTGGGTGAGTTATTTCATTTCTCCTTTAGTAGTGCTGATAATTTGTGTGTCAATCTATAAATTCTCATAGGAGTTTACCTGTTTTGATAGTAAACCCCTTAGTACTCATCATCAGTGAGAGCTCACATTGAATGCATACTCCCAATTACATTATACTTTCCCATTATATGTTCTTGGAGGTAAAATTTTATTAAAACTCAATCTATAGTGGTTTAATTTTAGTAGAGTAACTTGGTTTAGTGACCAACACATTAGGTTAATTTTAGACCTAGAGTCTCCCCATTTCTCTCTCACCCATCTCTCTCTTTTGTGTTTATTTAGTATAATTAACTTACCCTCTCAAATTTTGTTTAGAAATAATAATCACAACACTCAAATATCATAACAATATTTTACCTATGTGTAAGACATTGGATTGAACTTTTGGTGGTGATAGTGAATCTCTTGGAGACTATTCATACATATTCTATTTTTGAAGTCCAATAACTACATCCATGCCTTGAACTAATCCTATATCAATCCTAAAATGGATGATGAATTTTTTTATTTTTCCCCATATACCCATTTTAAGGATTGACCAATCTCATGGGAATTTCATGAGGAGGATAATTTTAGAGTGAACAATAGTATGTTCTAGTCAGACTAGATTAATAGGAGATTTCTTACTAGCTATGGTGGAACATTGATGAGGATTTGAAGAAGAAGAAGGAGGGTGTGTTGCATGTCTCTTATTTTATGTTTGATTAGATATTTTATGATAACATAATTGTTTTTAGATATGTCAATAAAAATAGGGAATACTAGTTATCGATGACTTTTCCACATAGGGATTGGGATCCTCATGACCTGATTTAAAAACACATCCAAGGTTTAGGCATCCCCTATTAGCATGAACCATATTAAAAAGATTTAATATTCTTAATACAAAATAAAATTTCAATTTTATGGAAAGATAAAAATCAATTCAACTAAAAAAGGATATTTTAAGAGTTATACAAGGGGATCCCTCCATACTAATTGTAAAGGCACATACTAGGCTCCTACCTCTCGATGGATGGGAAACTATAGATTACTTGACATATATGTATTCCAAACAACCACTAGACTAATAAACCTCCTCTATAGAAATAACTACTATGATGACATCATAACAGTAGTAGGGTGTGAAGGAGGTCCCTATCATGTCACATTCCTCATAAGAAATTTTATCTCATCCACCACTAATTGTAATGACAATTGTTAAGTTAGAGAAAGAGGTGAAGGAAATTATTAATACTATAAGTTATTTTGGGAGAGATAAGAAACCAATTTATATTGATTTATTTGATTCTAAATTTTGTAGTTTCCCTATTGCATCCTTAGTCCAATTACTATAATTATGGATGTCACACCCACTTCCACTCAACAAGCTCTTCCATTGGCTAAAAAATTAACAATTTCCTACAAGAGGAAGCATAGAACTCCTACGGGCCCCTATGAGTATATTATATGAAACATTAATACAATAAGGGTCTAATCCTTAAGATGAGGATGGATAACTAGAAAAGGTCAAAACCTTGAGCCTACAAGGAGTAAAAGGTAAGGTGCTAGTTGAGGTAGATAAGTCAGGTGAGGACATTGCTCCTATAACTATCTCAGTCCCTATTATTTATTTAGTCACTATGGTTTTTATTATATCTCCTATTTTTTTTCATTGGATCCTATTATTACTAGTCCTAATTTGGACTCTTTAGTTAATATTTATTTGAGTGTTATTGTTGTTCCAAGAAGTCATTTTCTTTCTATTATTGAGATTATGTCTTTAGCTCTTATGGTTTCTAATGTACCTATTATTTCTAGTGTGACTATTTTTTCTGCCTCCCCTACTATTACTTTAGTCACATTTTCCCATGCTTCCCCTAAGTCCAATAAGGTAAATTTTAATAAGAATATTGGATCCCTGATAACACTTAATTGAATGTATCCTCAACTCAATTGGGATTGTCCATGCCTTACACCACCAAAAATTATGATACTTCTATTTCTCTCTCTAACAAATCCAAGAAGAATAATCATACTTATATTGTTTATCTAATGCCTTAGTTTGATAACATAGTCTAGTTTAAGATCATTTAGACATCATTACTATAAACATTACATGCAGAGGCACTGATGAAATATTAAGGGGATGTTTTGATAATGACCACTACTAAGGACACTCAGTCTGTATATGCCACATAGGTAGTAATCCCATAGTAGGATGTAGACCTAGAATCCTAAGCTTCCAAAAGACCTAATATAATAATAACTAATCTCCCCACTATAAGCTCCATTTTTGAAGAATTAATGGCTACCATTCATAGGGTTATGAAGAAGAAGATATGACTCTAATAGAGGCTTGGCCTTAGAGGAAAGGAAGGATGCATTCTCACTATCAAAAATAAATACCATGAGACTTGGGTATTCTCCATAGAATGAATATTTCAAAGACTACCTATAGATGAATATAAATTCCTTGTAATAACTTCATAAAGGAATAAATTAGGCTAGACAAGAGTTACAACAAGATTTGAAGTAGGTAAGAGAATAATAAAAAAAATATTCATATTCCTCGTAGGATTGAAGGTGATGTGAAAAATGTTGATCTTAGGGTTTATAATATTTTGGAAACTATTGGTTCAATGAGGGTTGAATTATCCCCTCACACTATTGAAATTATCAAATTATTTAATTATCTGATAGAAGATGAAAATAATTTTAATTTACTTATATTTTACACAAAAAAATAAAGCTTACAACCATATTTATTTAATGTCACCTTTTGGAGAATCCAATACTCTTAATCTAGTGGTCATTAGGATGTCATAAGTCATAGAACAAGTATCAAGTGCACAAGCCTTGATTCCTAAGTTGATAGAATAGGGAAAATAAATATTAAAAGTTTTGGATCAGTTAAAACCTTCCTAGGCCCTTGATTCTTTAAGAATATTAATAAGTAGGGCCAATTTTGATTAGTTACTCTAGTAGACATCAACCAATTTTAAGCAAAGTCTCTAGGGATGTACTCTAGAATAAATTGAACAAGAACTTGGCTTTTTTAGGAAGGTCACAAAGGTGGAGATATTTTAGGCTAAGTTTAGAACCACCAAGATGTAGCATGCACACTTACTAGCATAGGTCACTAGGGTACATATACCATCTATTTTAAACATGTATGTAATAAGGTTTTAACACAACATTGGATACATGCACAACCAAGAATTGGAAGTAAAGAAATAAACTGTGGCTAGGTCTTCCAATTCAACTACACCTTCCACTATAGTCCCACCAACAACTATCAATTCAACCATGAAGGCCCCATCAACTAGTAAACTTGGTTTCCCAAATTATATTTGTATGTATTTTTTCATGTAAATTGATAATGTAATTAAGACCTAATATTGACTAGACAGTTTTGTAAACAAGAATATATTGCATGGCTTTTCAAGGGCAAGTCTAAGTTTAAAATGCTAAATTGTCACTAAGTTTAGACATTCATGTAAAACTTTTATTAATTATAAATCTTTTTATAATTATCATTAACATGTAATTTTAGATTTTCATATGGATTTGGAGGATGATGAGACCTCTCCCATAATCAATTTATACTTTTAATCCTCTTATTTTCAAGGTTTGGAAGAATTTATCAATATAGGAAGAAGTATTTTGATTGTCACACAACTATGTTGATGTCCTTTTACATTATAATTCTACATAATTAATCATTTTTACTTTATTAGTTCTTTGATTTAGTAATTTAAAATGTATAAAAGCTACCAAGAATTCCTTATAGTTGTTATTGGTGTATGTTAATTGATGATGTATAATAACTATTGGATGATTAGTAAATATAATTGATTATATGTAATTAAGTTGACTATTTTAATTCTATAAGTGTGTAAAAGTGTTTTCCATGATATGACCTTCTAAGTGTGAGCAAAAATTACCTTAGATACCTCTTTGGTCCCAACTATAATCTTCTAAATAAGGGTGTGCTACAAATGCTCTAAACGGGAGAAACCTTTTATTGAGACCTTATATTTTACTATATGAATTCCTCCATAGACCTCCCTACTATGTTTTCATGTGTGTGTGAAATAGCTACTAGCTATAAGCATTACTATTAATACCCTTGTCCACAAAAGACCACGTTGAAATTAATCCATTTGAAATTATAGAACCTTGTTTTCTACCCTACCTTTCCCTCTCTTAGAATTTTTGTTGAGATCTACCCACTTTAGCATAGGTTCCATCCATCCAAATAAACTAGTTATTAACTTTATTTTATGTTTCACTAACCCATTCACACCTAGTTAATAACCTACATGCTCAACCTATTATTCCACCACTCTGTTGTTTAACCCATACCTACAACTAAGGACCTAGAATGGAGTTTATCTCCATTGATATCCTAAAATGTAAGAGGTTACCTCATTAAATATGTGGTGTGCATAAAACACACATCAATAAGATCCATTCACAAATACATTCCACTTAACTCCTACCAGTGTTGTTAGTTTCACTACAATTGGAAGAACTATTTTGACTATATATGGTCCTAACCATCAAATTTTTAATCTTCCTAACATATTATACTTACTATCATATAGTAACACATAATATTCTTCGTAACATTATTTATTTTTATAATAGCAATTGTGCCAATATTTTTGGCAGCAATTTTCTTGGGTTTAGTTGTATTTCATGATATATATTTTATCATATAGATTATCCAATTTAATTATGTGTTAATGTAATCATTTTTAGTCATTAATATGAAATGACACCACTATTATTAAATTGGGTACTAAAAATTCCATTAGAACCATGACTTTTGCTCTAAATAAGCATTAGAATGATTAATATTTTTTTAACCACTTATATGAAGTGTGGTATGACCATATTATTGTGAGTATACTTAATTCCAAATCCATGGCATTTATATTACATGTATTTATTACTTATTTTTCCAATAATTTCTTAAAATATTCAACTTTCCCATTATCTTCTAGGTGATATGGGGTGATTTTATTTTGATTAATGAGAAAGTGCTTGAGTAATTATTTTATAGTAATACTTAATGGACACCCAAAACACGTAATGATGTTTTCATAGAGTAATTTGGTAGATGTTTTAGTAGTATCATCTCTAATGGGTATGGATTCTAACCATCTTGTTATGTACTCTATCTTAGCAATAAAAAATATGGTTTGAGACCATCTTTCCATGGGATGGATTGGACCAATGAAATCAATAGTTCATTTTTCAAATGGTAACAAAGAAATAACATGTCTCAAATAAATATCATCTCATGAATTTTATTCCCCCACTCATTGGAAAATATCACGTTTATGTGCATATGTGTGTGTGTTTGAATACTTTAGGTCACCATAGTTCTACTATCAGTATTTTCTTCATGGTTCCTTCATTGTTATTGTGCCCACTAATAATACCTTCATGAAAATCTTGTAAAATGCTTGTTTGTTCATGTTTAAGTATGTATCTCCTTAATATTTCATCTCTAACTTTATTAAATAATTCTCCCTATATGAGTATAAAATGGAAATATTGAATTATCAATCTCTTTTTATCCATTTTAATAGTTTTCTAGGATTTCACTTGTTGCTATAAATCTTGATATATTTATCATTTTTTTGGAACTATATTGATTTAGAATAAATGAGAATATAATATATAATCATTAATGGGATATTTTTCTTCCCCATTATCAATCAAGGATAAATAATCTAATTTTTTGTTTAATTTACCTATTTTTTACTATGATGGTGAAACTCAACTCTTGAAAGAGCATCAACCATTGAGATACTCAACCTTATAACATTGGTATATTCAACATATATTTCAATGGTTCATTATCTATGTAAAACATAAATGGGGAAGCAATAAAGTAGTGTCAAATTTTATAAAGAGAAAATAACATTGATAATGCTTCATGTTCTATTCTGGAGTAGTTTTTCTCAACATTTTCTAGTTTACATCTTGAAATGAGATAAGATCATCCATATTGTCAGGTGAATATGCTAATACCACACCTATTACTATTAAAAAAGAGTTTTTATGTACATGTAATGGTATTTTACCATAAATAAATATAATTATGTGTACATTTAATATATTTTTTAGTATTTCAAACACCTATTGGAAATCCTTTTTTGTAATATTCCAAATCAGAATATTTTACATTAATTTAGATTTTCCAAAATTCTTTTAAATAATATTTTATAAAATAATAATATAAATATTAATAAAGTAAAATTAGATTAATTATTTATTTATGAATATAGATTTAGAATTTTACAAATTTACACCACAAGGTGTTTCATCCTTGTGTTTGATTAAAAGGGGTTTCATCCTTATATCTAGATTATGTAGTTTAAGGGGTTTGTCCTTAAATGTACTTGTAAGTGGCTACTTATACATGATTAAATATTTTAATACATAATTCGATGAATTCCTTCTTCCATTCTTAGGATGGAATATGTATAGATACAACCTTCCATTGAAAGATGTGACTCTTTCAAGGGTGGCATCATTTTATTAAATTAAGGCTATTAACAATTTAATTAAATAATAATTATTTTATGTTTTTTGGATGTATCATTGGCACTCCACTTTAATTGTTTTAAAGACCCTCATTAAAATTGGCACTTCTCCCTTGCTTGGTGATCCCCTTTGTTATTTATCTTTTACTACTACGATCTCCAATTGGGGACATTATAGTCTTCCCCTCCCAAAATTACTTGTAGACAAACAATTATAAAAAGGGATGGTCAAGAATTGATGATCCTTAAAACATGAAATATTTGAGAGGTAAATTTTTCCAATGACCTAAGTATGTTATGATAGTTATATTCCTTAATGTTTTCTCATGAACTTTATATATTGCTTTAGGTATTAAAGTCAAATTGCCTTCTTCATCTAATGTGGTAGTGGAGCCAGATGGGATGCTACATATTATTGATATGGAGGTAGGGATCCATATGAAGGCCCATATTAATGATGAGATTACCCCACTTGATATTGTTGACTTGTAAGGTATGAACCATCATAAGGGCCATAAAGAGTTTATTGGGATGTTTTTCCTTCATGAATTTCATTTATTGTGCCTTCATACGAAGGCCCATAATAATGATGATATTACCCCACTTGATATTGTTGACTTGTATGGTATGAACCATCGTAAGGGCCATAAAGAGTTTATTAGGATGTTTTTCCTTCATGAATTTCATTTATTATGCCTTGTTTACCACTACTAGTCTTTGGCATTGGAACGACATCTCCCATTCTCTTAGGATCCATAGATAGATAAAATGTTCTTTCCAAGGGTGGGGGTGGAGTAGGAATGTTGAAGTAATGTAAATGATGGTGATCCTAAAAACTCTATATTTATTCATGACTTTGATGTTGAGAAATAATAGATTATGGAAGCATCCCACTATGAGAAATATGTTTTTTATATTGATTTCCCTAATTTTCAACTTTTGGTTTAGGAAGTTATGGTTCCCCCATAATATATTTAGACTTCAGCCTTTAATAACTAGCATGTTAGAAATATTTTTCATTTCCTTCTCAGCTCCTTCCCTAGTAGTGTATGTCAAAAATGTACATGCACATTTAAACACCAATATGATAGATTAAACTTCACCATATCCATATAAGTTGTCCTTAAAATCATCTTTGATGACTCTTTGTTCAATCCCACCTAATACAAGATATTTCTACCCTCATCTTCTAGAGGATCAATAGATGATGTCTCACCTAATTTATTCAACATTTTCACTACAACTGGCTCATTTACTCCATAATATCAATCATTTATATTCTAGTGATAAATTTCTCCTATATCACGGATCTCATGTCAATATGGACATCAACAACTCATGTGCACTCACCAAAAACATAAAAACTACAAACATGAGCCTAATTTCATTTATAATATGTTGTTGTATGTTGAAGCTTCAATATTATATCATTTGGATGGGAATTTATGTATGATGACTCATAATCTATACCTTATCTAGCCTTGCAATCCTATTCCTCTACAAAATATTTTCTATTCACATCACTCTTTGGAATAACATCATGTGTATTAATGTCCAAGGTCGTATCCTAAACTTGGACTGACAATCCATACTCAAGATAAAATATTTTTATGATTTCCTTTTTCATAATATTCTTGAAAGGGTTGTGACCTTTCATAAAATTTTCAAACTATTGTTTAGGTATGCATAACCTTTTACTTTTTTACTATAAGGAAAGCTCTCAAAACTCTTCCTACATTAGATAAACTATGGATCTCATTTTTCTTATGATCCTTTTTAATTTCAACATTAGAATGGATATGATGTTTCTAATTAAGATATTATATTTCTATCGAAGTATTCTCTTGGTAAATTTGACCTTATTTATCAAATTCCCTCAAACCATTATCCACCACTATGTTTATAACTATGGCTAGCCTAAAAATATCTTTCCCATCCATGGACTTTATTATATTATTACATTTGTCTATTACTATTAAAATATAATTTTGAACTATGGAAGTAGTAAATAAGGTTCATCTCAAATAAGATAAACCATTTCTATAATTATCACCTATCTTTTTTCCCACACTAGTATTCAACATGTAGACTAAAAATTCAAATTGATTTCTTAGTCTATAAATATCATGAGACACTTTGTGTCTATTAGAGTACCATGTGAACACAATTTTGGGGCAACCTAGTTGGTAATTTTTAATATATAAATGTTATTCACTAATATCCTTTAAAATTTTACTCTTTTCATATTGTTATTGTCTTCCTAATATTTTTTAATAATTTGATCAGCTCTGAGTCTCCTTCTCCTTCTAAAATGCAATAGTAATGGAGATAATTATTCAACATCAAGGGAAAAGTCAAGTTTGATTCCAAAATTACTAGAAACCTTTTATGTAAAATAAAAATCTTTGTGCTCTCTAATATTTTTAATAAATGCACTATGTATGATCATGACACCCTTACATTGACCTTTAAACCTGTTATGTTTTCTATCAAGTGCCTCTTTCTCAATTGATTGATTATGATTCCCCATATTTATGGTCAAAGATATTGGTATAAAACCTAAACAAATATCTATAATTTTATATAAAACCTTTGTGTTATTATTTTTAACACTACCCCTACCATAATCAACACTTCGACAAACACTTATTAAATTTTCAAAATGGCTTGTTATAACAGGAGAGAATGAATGTGACCACATAAGCTCTATATAATTCCCTGGTGGCAAAAACTTAAAAACATAATCATGATTATCTCTAACACTAACATATGGCTAGCTCAATAATTCATCAATAAAATTCATGCAAACACCACCTTTCCAATAGTTTTTAGGCTTCACACTTTTCCTTATCTCTTTATGCCCAAAAGTGTGAGTTATAAGCAACCTACCTTCATCACTCAAAAATGCAACCATAATGTGAGGAGATCCATTTACAAATTATTGAATCCAATACTTAAATAGATTATTCTTATCAAACTGCTCTACCACTCCTTTATCAAATAAGTCATGGCTAGTTTTCAAATCAACATAATATTTTATATCACCCATTCTATTCCTATCATAGGAATCCATTTGAGAAGCCATGATAATCTTATGAGCACCCATTTTTATTCTAATTAATGTATAATAACTAACATTTGCATCTATTTTATGGTCATTCCCAGCATCATTTAGATCTTTTATGGTGTGGTGCTTAAAATAGTATTCCCAATATTTATTTTGTTGTCCATTTGACTTACACTTCTCATCCCTTCAACTGAAAAGTCAATTATATTAAAAGTGTTTCCTCTCATCTGTATAACCATCTCCCATGCATCAAACTTATTATATGTAGTTTCTATGATCATGTTTAGGTTGTTTCTAAGGGTTATATAATGAATATTATCCATATTTATGTTACTATTTCTTATGCAACTAAGCATATCACCAATTGATTCCATGTCTTTATCATCTCTTTTCTCAAAAAATGTCTAAATGCCTTGATTGAGGTTTGATCTTGTATATTATCCTCCTCATAGATGTATTATACAATGACTAAAACTCCTCAATAACCTATGATCACAATATACATTACCATATGGGACCCTACTATAGTTACCAATCTTTATCGATTATTGAAAATTTAGACAAGGCTTCATTGATAGAGTCTAGATTTGATTAGTGGGTATCTTACATTCAACAAAAAATTATTTTGGGCACTAAAATATATAATCACTTTTAGAGATAATGCTAGCATAATGAAATATATTTTGTGGAGGAACCCCCTATCATACGAAGACCACCCACTTGCATTTTTGGGTTGACATGAAATGATAGGATAATCTGGTATGGGAAGAGGGATATTAGTCGATCTATTGTGACACTCTTCATCATCTGAGTAGAATAAATAATCTATTTTTGTTTTATATTTTATTTCATCCTCTTCCATTTTAATATTTTATTATTCTATGTTACCACTTATATTACTTCTAGAACCATCACCTTTTACCATATTATATATTATTACTTCTTTGTGACCACCACTACTATTACTAGAACCATCATCTTTCATCTTATTACCCATTTATTCCTCTTCATCACCACTACTACTTCTACTAGAACCATCATATTTCATCTTATTATCTATTTATTATTCCCAACCACCATTTCTAGTAGGAGGTACATTCACTATTGATTTTTTTTCCTTTTTTCTACAACCTATTTTAGATTGAATTTGTCTTCATATACTGAGCTTCCATAACTATGATTCATGAACCCATCTTCCTCATAGTGTATATTTAAATTCCATGAATATTTTAACTCCAAAAGGTCTAAAAATTAAATTTATTTTTGAATATCTATTGAAAGGACATTGTAGATGTGAAACTATCCATAATTTCCTTATGTAGTGACCCCATGGTTCACAGGCTAGTAATAAAATAGCTTTAATACCATTGTAACATTCCAAATCAAAATATTTTAAATTAATTTGGATTTTATTTATTTAATTTAAATAATATTTATAAAATAATAATTTAAATAATAATAAAGTCAAATTTGATTAATTTTTTATTTATAAATATAGATTTTGAATATTACAAAGTTACACCACATGGGGTTTTCTCCTTGGGTTCGATTACATGTGTGTTCATCTTTGTATCTAGATTAGGAAATTTAAGGGGTTTGGTCCTTAAATTCACTTGTAAGTGGCTATTTATACATGATTAAATATTTCAATACATAATTATATGAATGCCTTGTTTCATTCCTAGGATGGAATTTGTATGCCTAACCGTCCATTGAAAGATGTGATTCTTCCAAGGGTGGCATCCTTTATTAAATTGAGGATGTTAAAAATTTTATTAAATAAAAATTAGTTTATGTTATGTGGATGTATAATTTGTCATCCACTTTAATTTTTTTTAAGACCCTCATTAAATGTAGTGCTTCTCCCTTACTTGGTGATCCACTTTGTTGCTTGTCTTTTACTATTACAATCTCCTATTAGGAATATTACTTTTTTCCAATGTATCATTTTGTTATACCTTTTATTTAGTAATTCCTAACTATTTGATATTATAAATATATATCCTTGAGTTATTTTTATGTTTTAACCTATGTACTTGGCAAGGTTATAACATAATTTTATGTCTTTAGAGGTGGAAAATTTACTATTATTGTCATTTTCAATGGATCACTCATGATTCTTTATCTACTTATGATATGTCCCAATAGTGTTCCAAATGGTGTGATGAACACATATTTATGTTCAATGTAATCTGTAATACATGACATCTTTTGAACATGAGCTATTGTGATTGTAAAATCCTTGAGAAGTCCATAAATCATCTAGTAATCTAGATAAACTTCATGTAAATTATGAATAAAATATATGAGTGTGTTTAAAATTATATAAATAAACATCATGGGTACATACTTGAGGCTAAATGTCATGACTATGAATATAAATGATCCCCATTTTATGCAAAACATCATTTTCTATCTATATGAACTTGACAATAACTAGAAAATCCATATGTAAGGAAATATGCTCCACAAGTAACAATGTTTTACATGACTTAATTTTTGAATTTTTTAGGAAGTGGATCATGAATAAAATCTCTCTCAAACTAAAACAAATCTACACATATTATTATCTCACATTTTTTCTTGTTTTAAACTACTACTGGGCTAATCCATTTTGTATATTTTATTGTTTTAATGATTTATGTGGCTAGAATTTTGTCTATTTTGACTTTCACCTTGGTTTTCATTTTTAGATTCAACTAGTATGGTCTCTTTTTGATGGAAATTTATCTATTTTTTATTATTTTTTCATGGTCCCTAATTGTATTTTTATTCTATGAAATTATTTAAAATTCTTAGGGAATATATCTTGATACTCCTTGAGTAACACTATTTCTTTCATAATAATAGAGTCATCCCAATAATTTACTATTTTGTCCAATTTAGAGTCACCATTTTGAGAGAATTTTTCACTAATGGCTAGTAAAAATATTGTGTTTTATGTCTCTATCTCAATTATTTATATTTATCCTTCTTGGACACTAGAATTAATATTACTTGGGCCCTTTTCATTTTCTTTTTTTTTTTAGTTTTCATTTTATATTGTGAAACACCACACTAGTATATTTTGGTAGACTTTTTTAGCATGTCTATTGCCTCTTTATTTTTTAAGAGATCACTATATCAATTGTGATATACTTCCTAATTTAATTTGTTATATCGTTTTAAAAGAGATTGTGTGTTTTTCTTTAGTTTCCTTAGTAGTATGTTTCCCAAATTTATTTATAGAGTCATTTTTAGAAGATGTTAGAAAGTATAATACTTATTTTAGGGAAAGGAAAAATTGGTGATCATGATCCCCAAAAAATAATCTTCTAAATTAATATTTGGAAAATTTGATTCCAATCCTTTGTTTACCCTTATGTCTCTTGGTTCATATACCAAGCCCAAGGTATAACACCCAATGTCCAATAAAATAGTTTTATCTAAAATTTAGAGTCCTTTTACTAACATGTAATCTAGTATTATTCATAATAATTAATTTATTGATGTGGACTATGTTTTCCAATGTATTTTAGAAGACAAACATAAGGTAGTTATAATTGATGGTACATTATTTTTAGGATGGGGATTATGTCTTATTTTAGAATATACGATATTACGATGTAATTATGAGATTTTTCCAATTATTAATGTGATATTTGTGTGTTCCACCATATTGTGACATTGATTATCAATGTATTATTAATAGATTATATTATTGCATGTTAATTTGGAAAGATAGTCTCCGTTTGTGCCAGATATGTTCTGAGGTCATTTATTTTGGAAAATATAGGTAGGTTATTATGGGATGTACCCTTGCATAACAAAAATGACCTTTTAATTTATGGTTGTGTTGGATATAATTTTTTCCTAGATTATCTGTCATCTTCCTAGATGTTCATGATATCATAAAAATTCTCTTCTCCATTATCTACTATAGAGAAATAATCATATTCATCTTCATATGTGGAATAGTAGAATTATTTTACTTAGTCTATTGTATGTTTTTGTTATAGTCTAAAATTTTTAGATATAATAGTGTATGCAACCTTATTTTTTTGATGCCATATATCCATGATTTAGTGCCTACATATGTATCTAAATCTAGTTCCTCATGTTCTAAGGTGATTTATTCTTATTCATGGGTTCAAAAATATCTATCTAAATTTGGGGTTTTCCCTAGTTCATATATCCCTTTTATTTCATCAAAATAATCATTGTTGTCTTTGTTTTCTCATACCACTTTTATCCATGCAACACTTATGCCAGGTCATAATGGAATATCTACCATGATATCATTTCTTTCAAATATTACTTATTCATATTCAAATTTATATATTTCGTTACAATAAATAAACCATCATAAATTTAATAGGAAATAATATGATGTATTTTTGGATGAACATTTCATGACCTCAGAATAAATTGTCTTAGATATTTCCATATAATTTACCTCTACTTATTTTAACCCCTAATGGTGATTTCATACTTCCATCCACTATTACAATGTCATAATTTACTAGGTGTAAGATGGGTTTACCGAAAACCTCCCATGTTATTTATAACATTACATTCACATCTACCCCTAAGTCAAATAATAATTTTGTGAAGCCATGCCCTTCAAATTTTTTGTCTAAAGATACTACATAAATATTACATGTTTTTTTTATTTGAAATACATTTTAATTTTTAGTTTTGGTTGTTCTATTTTTATATACATAATATGTGTGTTCTTGTTTATTCTAGTACTTACAAAATAATTGGATTTTTACCAACAATAATTCTTAGTTATCATCTATGCCAATGTTTATAGTCCCATCATTTCTTCATCTTGGAATTTTTTTTTTCTTCTTATTTTATTTTTGAATCCTCCATAAATATTTTAATAAATTGTATTGTTGTCATGATACTTTATATTAGGGTATTTTTATTAGTTTTTATCATCATTTTTTATGTTTCCCCATTGGGGTTTATTTCTATTTTTTCCTAATACACTTTCGGTGAGTACTACAACTCTTCCATTATGTATGGTTTTGTGGATACTCAATTTTATTATTTTATTATTCTTTTAATCTCCTAATTCTTCCATTTATTTGAGTTTTTTGGACATGATCCCACCTCAGTAAGAGGTACCAATTTTATTTTCTTTTTTATTCTTTGTTATTATCATTTGGAACTTTTATTATGTGTCAGGTGTTTTTCTTGGCTTCATTATTTTTTTCTATACGTGTTTTAAAGAATAATGTGAATCTAGGAAAAGAATAAACATGATGTGTGAATAAAGTAGATTAACATATATCTATAATTTATCCTACTTATTAAGTATAATATCAGATAAGGTAATAAACTAATACCTATTATGACACTTTTTATGGTGGTAGAATAACTAAATTAGATTCCTAAATAAGGGAAAACTCATCACACAACACTAAAAGAGAGGGTTCCAAAGCCTCTAGGAAAATAATATAATTAAATAACCCTAGATAGGACTTATAATCCATAAAATGAAATATAATCTAGTGTTATCATAGTTCA
Organism: Torreya grandis; assembly: GCA_037957365.1. NCBI lineage: Eukaryota > Viridiplantae > Streptophyta > Pinopsida > Cupressales > Taxaceae > Torreya > Torreya grandis. The sequence continues at coordinate 1,039,933 of JARHVA010003035.1, read as the reverse complement.
TAACATAAAAGGGGATGGTTTTAAAAAAGAGAGGGATAATGGCAGGTAAATGGGGGCCTAAATCACCTAAGGTCAAAGATGGTAAGCCTATAAACCCCTAGAGCTACAATAAATTTAAGTGTAAAGGTAAAATAAACAATTAATTATACATTCAAAACTATTACTCTATGTAATATGTAACTATAAAATGAAAAAAAATTATATATACTTATCTTGGGACAAATTTGTTGAGTCTCAGTCTTCTCCTTAGCCAATGGCGACTTTCACGAGATTGTTATGGATTTTTAAGGATCACACTATTTGAAATCATATCTAGGATAAACATTTCCCTATTTTCATCTAAGACTTACCACATGACAAAGTATCTTTCCTCCATGCAAAATCCTAGATATTGGCTCCTTCAAATGCATATGTAGTATATTTGTGAGTTGTAATAATGAGAAAATTAATGTTACTTTGTATTGAATTAAATTGAAGGTCATATTTATAAAAATGGAAAGGTTAAATCCTTTTGGATTTGTAGCTAAAAATTTCATACACCATGATCTAGTTTTGAAAAATTTACAAATTAGCCTTAAACAAGGTCGACCTATGTTAAACTAGTTGAGTAACATGTTTCCTAACTTTCACAACTAGGTATAACATGGCTAGCCTACTAGGAAAAATGAGAATTTGATTAGTTAGTGGGAATTTCAGAGGAAACTTTACTACATATTTTGATAACTAAAGTTTTTTTTATTTTGGGAGTTACATAAAAGGGATTTGTTTTCTTGGGGAGTTACATAAATAGGATTTATAAGAGGTTTAGGTATGATAAAATTAACTAAAAATACTAAAAAGCACCACTTTTATTTCCACCTATTTAATATTGAACCTTTAAGACATTCACTCATGGATATTTAAAATTGATAGATTTATATAAGAGAGAAAGCATAAATAAATGATACAGTTTAAAAATATTATGTGTATACATATACTGTGCTCAAAGCTCATCACATGTCATGTGAGTGTAACATGAGATTGTGACTCTAGAAATAACATATTAGTTCATAACATTGAGCTAAAAAATGTAGTAAAAATTATGAAAAAAAAAAAAAAACTTGCCAATGCATACCTTCACTTGATGTGTTATTGAATATGGCTTGCATTAAAAGTAGATGAAAAAAGTATCCGATCTATGAAATAAGAGATCAACCTAAAAAATAATATGAAATTAATAATTTTATTAAAATTATGTGGTTAACGCTATTCTTTTCTATTTTTTTAGGATTTAGCCTAGACAATATATAGGTTATACACTATCATGTAGCCATGCATCATGGAGGTGCTTTGTGGCTGCATAGATGGAGTGACTATTGGTGAGTAAGATGTGGTTTATTGTGATTATTTTTATTTTAGGTATAGATACATGATATACATACATGTGTGTGTAATTATATATATATATATATATATGTATATATGTATATATATATATGTATATATGTATATATATGTATATATGTATATATATATATATATGTATATATATATATATATATATATATATATATATATATGGGAGACTTGAAGTGATTTTAGGTTTTATTTTTATAGATGTTGTAGTGGAAGAGACCAAATGTGTGAATATGGTGAAGTATATTGGATATCATGTTACCTTTGTATGATAATAAGTAGATGATTGATCAAATGGTGTCTTTAACACCTACTTATGTTAGGGTTGGTTTTTATTGATTAGTGAGGAAATGCAGTTCACATAGTAGTACCACTAGGAGTATTTGATGGGGAACTATGATAATAATATTCACTATCTTAAGAGTGATTCACACACTTTTCTATATCCATACAATTAGAACATGTGTAATGATAGGTGGTCCATCTATAGGGATAGGTTGAGGGTTTAAGATCATAAACATAATTAAAATAATATAACATTTAGATATGGAAGTCATAGTCTTATATAGGTAGTGCATCACATCCTCATGATGAACCTAAGCCTTAGATATATATTTTGTACTATGATTGTATCATTTTGTATTTCATCAAAATATTTGATCCATATATATAGAGATATGTTACTAATGACTCATAGATGTATTGATTTATTTCTAACACCTATGTTTATTGTTATATACTATAAGAAAATGTATAATGCATGTGATATTATTTTCTAGAAAATGTGAGAAAATGTATGGTAAAAACTAAATATGAAAATATGAAACTAAAAATTACTAATTGATATCACTTTGTAAAAGATGTCAAAAGTGAACAATATGTGAATGATAAAAATGTAAATGAAAATGAGAGAACTATAAATGTAAACAAGAACATAATTTTTTTAAATTAATGGTAAATGGTTTTGAAACGGACCATACCCAATACAAATAAAAGGCTTAAAATATAGATAAAATAAGGAAAATCATATAAAAAAGGCTCAAAATCTGGATAACACATGTGTACAATAGTGGTTTTTTGATGAGTGGGGTCCACCCCCCAACTAAAAAAAAGGTTTAAAATTAGAATAAACAATAGATTAAAATCACAAGGAGTATCCTACTAAATAAAAACACCAAGAAAAATATCAACAATAACTTCATAGCATCAAAGAAACACCAAATCAACAAGTTAGAAAAATAAAGAAATAAAAAGTAAGAAAAGGAAGTTTTACTTGAGAATCTTGTTGAAACTATTATTGCATCCCTCTAATGCATTAAATAGATTAAGATCATTATTTTGAGATTATTCCATCATGTCAATGGCGGTTAGAGAATAAGTATTCTCATTTCCATCCTTCCACAATCCTAGATGCAAGTTGCTAAGGGTGCAAACTTGTATAACTTGAAACTCAAGGAACTCTAAAATGGCCTAGTGTATGGCCATATGATCAATCTTCCTAATCCTAATATGATCCAAAGTGCCCTCCAAATATTTCATTCTTTTGAAAATATCTTCCATCTTAGTCTCATAATGGGAGGAGTTATCCACCTTCTTCTTGCCCTTATAAATAATCTTGTTGAGCTATGTGACCTCCTTCCTAAGCTCACTAATCCTCTCTTCAACCTACATAACTTGATCTTTGAGCCAAATTTCCATGAGAATGTGTTGGGAGGGACTAAAATCCATATTATCCCATCCCATGTCAAGGAGACTCTTTATAATGGTAATTTCCTTACCCATGTAAAAGCTAGGAGCCAAACCCTTGCCTTTATCACTAATTTTAAGCACACTCTTTAGAGGAGGAGGAGGTGAGGAATGAAATATAGGATTATTAGTCCTAATCCTTATTTTATTAGTAATTTTAGATGGGGGAGGGGTAGGAATATTTTTAATTGGACTGTTAATAAAGATTATGTTATATGCTGATGCAAAAGAAAAATAACCCCTTCATGAAGAGGTAGGGCATGTTTGTGTGCCTAAAATTATTGAATAGAAGCTTCCATGGATTGCAATATATAGTATGGGATACTAACCCTTGGTTCCTTATGGAAATGGTTTATAAGGATGAGATGATGAAGTGATAGAGTGTTATACCTACCATCTAAAGTCACATACCTAACTAGCATACAAGCCACATCATCAACAGGAACAGAGAGAGAGGAATGCACAATACTAGTTTTAAAAAAATTTAAGGTGTTAACTAAGGAACCCTCCAAAAATATTTTCTTCTCCATATCCTTGTAAAATTTGTTTATGAATAACTTCAAACCATCCTTACTAAGACCAATGATAGAGGTAATGATTTCTTTAGTGATAGATAAATTCTTACCTCTATAGATGACAACCTTGTTCTTCTAATTATTGGTAAAAGTGATATAAATGTGGTTTCCATGTCCCTTGATATTTTACATGAAACTATTGAATCCTCCCACATTTAAATTCCTCCATATTTCTCCATTTGACTTTAAATTCAAGTCACACATAAGCTCAACATGGCATGAAGAGACACCCATGGTAATAACAATAGGTTCTTGGTAGAAGGCCACACATAATATAAATAACAAACCATTCCCACATAACCCAATACCTAAGTGATAATGCAAATAATACTAATATAGGATACTAATACAATAATCCCAAAGGTGTGTGAAATATAAATAGTGATTATATTTCACATGAGTGATCAAATCACTTATACCACAACTAAGCATAACTAGTTGCCCCTTCATTAATAATGATATCCTTTGTATTTTATGGGATTTGGTCATGAGAAAACAAAAATTAAAGTTGTTTATTAATCACCCCCATATTATCAAAAGAGTCCACCACATGGTTACCTTCTATATAGGGTTGACATATCTTGTAATTTGAAAAAGCCCTACATATTCTAATAGCCTCCAGGATGAAGTCTATGATAGTACAACTAGCTAGATGAATACCATCGAGTTGATTAATTATATTCAAAGAATCACCTTCAATGATAATATTTTTGATATGGAAATCTCTCACTAACCCGATCCCCTAGAGAACAATAAGCACCTCATCATAATGGTTGGATTATATGCCCATAGGTCAAACATAGGTAGTAATAAGATTGCCTAACTGGTCCTTGATGGTCCCACTTCCTCTTACATCTCCTATATTACTTTTAGAGGTACCATCAAAGTTTATCTTGTACTAGTTTGTTGGAGGAGGGATCCATTAAATAATATATCTATCAATAGTAGGATTTCTAGTATGAAAATCAACAATAGTGATATTCCAATTAGAAATTAATTTATCCTCATCTTTATGGAAAATTTGTTATTTGGGAGGCTTGAACTTAAGCACATTTTATTTTTCATATATATAGATGTCTTTGATTAAATTTTTTAAGGAATTCTTACAATCTCTAAAAATGATCTCATCTCTAGCCTTCTAAATCCTATAGAGGGTGTATTGGAAGATATGTTTCCAAAATCATTTGAGCATGTCATGTCTAAATTGAGTCTATCATTGCTCCCAAGCCAACAAAATATCTTCTAAAAAGGTCCAAGAAATCTCAAATCTAGAAAAGATAAGACCCCACAACATGTTAGCATAAGAATAATGTAAGAAAAGGTGATGAATGTCTTCAACTTCTTCCTTTCATAAGAAACACATGTTCGGCATAATAAAACCTCTTTTGATAAGGTTAGCATTGGTGAGAATCCTTTTATTGATCACAAATCCACAAAAAGTGTTTAATCTTGGGAGTGAGCTCCTTGAACCATATCCTACTGTAGTCAAAATCAATTGGTGTCTCCTTAAAAAGTAGCTGATAACTAGCCTTAACAGTATTAAAGGCATTAAAAGAGTTGACCCAAATAAAATCATCCCTAAGACTCAGCTAGCTAACCTGAATGTTATTAAGAATCACTTGGAGTGAGGTCACCATATCTTTTAAATAATTACTATTATAGTATATAATATGAGTGAGTTCCTTCTATTGAAACTTACCATTATTGTAATAAATGTAATCACTAACTCTGTCACTAGTATGGGAAGAAAGATAAATATCTAGTTGAGTCCAAGAGTTGTTATGCTACAAAATTTGAAAATCATCCCATTTATCTTTATAGAATAGAATATAGTTACCATCACCAAGATTCCTTTTATAACCCTTCACAATGCAACCCATGATTTTGATGAGGTTTTTCTAGAAAATAGATCCATTCGAAAGGTGCTCCTCAATAAGAAAGTTTAGAGAACCTTATTGACCTAAATACTTGGCTATGATAATATTAGTCTAGGGTTGATCATCCTTTAATAATCCCCAACCCATTTTAGAGATAAGAGATGCATTCATTATCCTAATTTTTTTATTACCCAGGCCTCCCATTTTATTCTAAAAACACACCTTATCCCATGTGATAAGATGTAATCTATTATTAGTTTCGGTACCGATCCATAAAAATTGTTTCTAAATCCTTTCAATTCTATCATACATAGTTGAAAGAATAAATAACATGAACATGATATAAATGGGAAGATTTTACAAAGTAATCTTAATAAGTAAACCCTTACTCACATTAGAGAGAATAGCTCCTTTCTATTTATCAAGTTTATTTTAGAATCTACTAATAAGAGTGTTCCAAACTATCATATAAACTTTCCCCATACCTAAAGGAAGGCCTAAATAAGTAGTAGGGAGAGAGTTAATCTTACAGCATAGAATTTGAGCAATCTTCCTTTTTTAGTTAAGAGGTATGTTCAACAAAAACAAAGAACTCTTCTCATAATTGATTTTCTATCCTGAAGCTTCTTCATGTAATTTAAGAATAAGCCTCATCATTTTAGCTTCCAAATTGATATCCAGAAGATGTAGAATTGTATCATCAGTAAATTATTGATGTGAACTAGTAAGATCTAGAGAATTGGGTCTAAAACTATTAATAATCCACATAGAAATGGCTCTCTTAATGGATCAGCTAAGGTTATCCACCATAATAATAAATAAAAGGGAAGAGATGGGGTTCCCTTACCTAATACCTTAGCTACTAGAAAATAATCCCACTAGAGAACCATTATCAATGATATAAAATTTAGGAGTATAACTACATGAATTGATGATCTTTCTAAAATGAGAAGAAAATATAAATTTCTCTAGAACTCTATCAAGGAACAAACAAGACACTCTATCAAAAGCTTTATTCATATCCAATTTCATGACCATACCTGCCTTTTTACTCTTTTCTATATAATGGATAGTCTCGTGAACCACTACCACCCCATCCTGAATGAGTTTGCCTTTGACAAAACCTCCCTATTGTCTAGAAATTATATCTGGTAAGAGGGGATGCAATCTCAAAGCCAAATTATTATTAAAAAAAAATTATACAACACATTGGTGAGACTAATAGGCCTAAAGTTCTTAAAATATTTGGCTCCATGTTTTTTGGGTATTAACACTATGAAAGTGTTGTTAATCTCCTTAATAATTTTACCCATTATGATAAATTCATTAGTGGCTGTTAGTAGATCTATAGAAAAAATATCCCAAAAATTATGAAAGAAGAAGGCCAAGAATGCATCAGGACCTAGTGATTTGTCTCCTTCCATAGTGAAAATAGCCTTATGTAATTCATCAAGAGTATTAGGATTAGTAATGCCAAATAAATCATATTTTGGGATGAGATTATTAGGAACTGATTCCAACAAAGAAATAATAGCCTCCTCCAAAAATGGGGTATTATCATTCAAAAAATTCATATAAATAGATAAGTCCTCCTCTTTAATATTACCATGATCCATGGTAACAGATCCATATCTCAAAGAGACCTCATAGATTATATTATGGGATATACATTTAAGGGGGGTCATATGAAATTTTTTAGTATTCTAGTCACCTTCCTTAATCAACAAGGCCCTAGATTTGTATCTCAATAAGGATTCTTCATAAGCACAATTATTATAGAAATTAGAGAGAAGAGCTTTTTCTAAATGGAAATATTTGACATTCATACCTTTGGCAGCTACTTTTTGTTCCAAGGAGGCTTATTCCTCTTTGATCAACTTCTTCTTTTTGAAGATGTCTCCAAAAACATTCCTATTCTAGATGGTAAATAAGAACATAATTAATGATATGAAACTAAATAAATATCAATGAAGAGTATGGAAAAAGATGTGAAAATGAAATAAATATGAATGTAATTACATAAACAAATATATGTAAATGAAATAAATATCAATGTAAGCATGAAAATAAATATATGAAAGTGAAGGAAATATCAATGTAAGAGTACAAACAAATATATGTAAATGATAGGGGGATTTTATGGTAGCATATGCTAAAAACATGGGAATTCAATGAAACCATTGGGTTGAAGAAATGGTGGGGCTTTGGGGATTACAATTAGTAAGATATATTGGAGTACAATTTTTTTTAACGAAGAAGATCCACTCAATATTATTAATTACCTTTCCAATAGGAGTACATCCAATTGGATAATTATTAATTTTATGGAAGAATCTTTTATAATCATTGAGTCCTTGTAGAATGTTCACATTCAACACATATAAAGAAAAGGAAACTATATTTCATATTGACTCACCAATATGGAAATTATTTCTCAAAACTTTAGGACATGGATTAGGAAAGAGGATAGTTATGACATTGTAGCCTAAAAAAATGATAGGGAAGCTCCTAATGTGACTCATAAAGAGAAATAATCATAATCATATACTAAGGAACTCCTAGATAAATTACTTTAAGAATGATCGTTTGAATAAGGGGAGGGCCTTTATTATTTATGTTTATTTCAAGAGTGTTTGTATTTGGATTTTTATCCTTATTTAAGCTAGGAAAACTGATTATCCAAGTAGTCATATAGATGTGTGCTATGACATTAAACTCTACCCCTTGCTTAGCACACTTTAGAATAATGTCAATCTTAGAGTGTATGCAAAAGGTTTGAACTAGAGGTATTGTATTTCTATATAGTCACAAAGATACATTAAACACAAGAAAAATACTAGTGGCACACGCATGGGGGAAAATTAAATAGAATTAAACCTACTTCATTGGAGTATTTGATGAAGGATGAGGAGGTTTGGGGAATTATCCATGAGGGAGGTTTCTCAAATTTTATCTGAAGGATTGAAGGCCATGATGAGTTTATCTCCAAGAGATTTGATAATAGTTGTAATAAAAGAATATTAAAGATCAAGGAATCTTTCATAGTTGTATTTGAGTATTTTATAGATCACGTTACTATATTGAAAACTAAACAATTCAAGTACATCAATTCAAAAAAGTATTAAAACATCTAAAGTAAAAATTCCTAATCAACAATGAGGATCTCACTAAGTATCAAGGATCTAGATAGGATTTCCCTTGCCACTATGATGAGATTTCATAGAATATAATGAGGTATATAAATTTTTAAGTTAGGTAAATGATGGTGCACTACTATCTATTTTCCTTCATCAACTATTTTAGGCATCATTTACCTATTATCCTTCTATTTTACATTTTACACTCTCTAAAGTCTTATACTCTAGATGTCATGGAAGGTAAGAATAAATTACATCTTTACTAGGTGGTAATTTATATGATTTATGAATATGGTAATAACTATAATAGAGGACCTTAGCAATCCATGAAAACTCCAAGGATAAAAAATCATGACGGGTAGAAAAGATCCTTAGGATCTCATCTAAGGGTAAATAGGTGGATAAAGAAGTAGGCGTGTATTAGGTCCAACACAAGTATCAAAGTGGGTAAGAGATAAAAATAGAGGTACATTATAATCCAATTATTTATCGTAATGAAAGGATCCAATAAGTTATGGATGGGTTGTATCTTATCAATAAAGGAATCACATCATTGAAGATAACTAGAAAGGCAAGGGAAAGATTGGAGATGACCTTGAAGACCTTTTTGATAATCAATTAACAAGAAAATATGGAAGATATGTATGAGGATATAAATATTCATAAGGTATTCTTACTCTGGTCTATGAAAGACTTCATCAAGTTAAAGTATTCTTTCAAAAATATTAGTGAGGAAGGAGGAATTATATGCTCTAAACTAGAAATAGAAGAGATGAATATCTATATGAAATACGAAAAGATGGATTTAATGGGTTGGAGAAGGAAATATAAACTATTAAGGTAGATCTAGGATATATTATGGAGTATAGAAAAGTGTTAATGCAATATTTCATGATTAGTATGGATGACCTCAAGCTTCTTGTTAAGATAAAATAAGAGGAGGATGGTCCTATCAATGTTACAAATAAGGCTAAAGGAAGAATTAAGAAAATGTAAATTTATCCTCAATATCAATATATTATCTATATAGAAAAAAATATAAAGAAAATGATGAAAAATTGGGAAGAAGTGTTTTGGGTGAGCAAGGCCAAGTGATCTACACTCTTCTTTCCTATTATTTTTTCTTGTTTATCTACCATTGTTTATTGTTTTATTTTTTCTAGTTTATTGTGTGATGTTTTAGGTAGGTTATATTGTTGTATTTGTCTATTTTTGTCAAACCTACATGTTTATCATAAATTCTAGGGTCATTTTTTAAATCCCCACTTTACGAATAAAAAAATATGAAAATGAAATAAATATCAATGTAAAAACACAAACAAAAATATGTAAATGAAATAAATATCAATGTAAAAACACAAACAAAAATATGTAAATGAAATAAATATCAATGTAAGAGTAAAAACAAAGATATATGCAAATTAAAAAAATATCAATGTAAGATAAGAGTAAAATAATATGTCAATAAGAGAAAATAAGAGGTGAAAATTAGAGAGGACAAACCAAACTTAGGGATTGTGCTAGTTTGTAATGTGAAAATGTATGGCCATTTATAGCAACAAATGAGACATAGTGGTTATATAAGGTTATGTAATTTTATTAGTAAGGACTAGTATTATCCAAGGTATTATAGTTTAAATCACAAAATACAAACCAAATAGGTGTATAAATTGAGGGTGTTTATAGTGAATAAGTTTATTTTATGTGGAAGCCTAGTCTTATCTAAGGTTTCACACGACAAACCATAAAATAGAAACTAATGAGGTGTGATCAACTACTAAACTATACTCATCAAAGAAAATATCAAGGATAAGATGATGAATAAAGGGAATGGAAAACATTAAATCCACATTGTATAAATAATTAATATAAATGATACACACTTAAGTTAATGTTCCTATGCTAAAAAATCTTTGAAAAACAAAGACCTCAGATACTATAACGAGTAGATGCAAAGCTTAGGATAATAAGTGAATTAAATAGATCACCCCATGAAGGTTATATGTGCATGAAAAATTTAAGGGGTTTACATCCCCATGATGTGTTCTCCATTTCTTAGGACCCTTTATAGAGTCATCAGTATCTTGTGAATATTAGGTACTTACATGAGAAATTATATGGCACTAAGTAATATAATGAGACTCCTATCCTAGTTTATTATCCTATCACACTATAATGGACTTCAACTCTATTATGAGTCAAAAATGGAGTTTTATCTATAACTATAATATATGTTATAAATAATAATCATGTTTTATGGTATGATTTTAGCTTTTTACTTTGTAATTACCTTACGTTTCTTTTATGATTTGGCTATTAAAATGTTATGGTTTTTTTCCTCCTTCGTATGACTTGGAAATCCAAACATGAGTGATATAAGTAACAAACTCAAATAATCTTACACTTTGATTATAATAAATAAATACTTAAATATTGTTTGTGCATAGGATTCTTAAACTTTCACACAAGTGTGTAATCTCAAGACTAAACTTATATATGTTTTAAAATCAGATGATTATACAAGATAAATTAGATTTATAAGAGATACATTTATGTAATAGATGGTACAATTATAAGTATGATTTGTAGATAATCACAATGTAAATAGGATGGTGTTAATTTTGGTTTAATATCCATGTGTAGTCATATAAAATGCCACTTGAGTAAAATGAGTGCCACTTGAGACCACCCATCCCTATCTTATCCCTAAACCTATCTTAGGGCCTCTTTCAACCCTTATCTAGCTTTCATGTAGGTATTTCACATCCCTAGACATCCCAAAATTAGTCTCAAACCTTCTTATAGGGATTTAGGCCCCTAGTGCCATATATTATACCACTTGGACACTAGAATGGTTATTTGGACACTAATACACCATCCTAGTGACAAAAGGACTATACTAGTTTCCCTTGCATAATTTCAACCCTAACTTATATGTTTTTAATTCCTAAGACACCTAAGGTTTGGCTAGACCTATTTCACACTCTATACAAGTAAAAAATAAGTATAAATACATGAATTTTATAAATTTATCCTATATATGTAAATCACATTCAAAATACACAAACAAGCTCAAAAAAAGTAGTGTACAATCACGGTTATTGATCCCTATTCTTCCCTACCTCTGCATATATTCATATATAGACAACCTAAGCTAAAAGTACATAGATTTATAGTATCAAGACTCATCCAAAGCAATAAAGTCAACACTAATACTAGAATTCACTTGCACTTACACCATAACTTATATTGGGATAACCAAATCAGGTTTGATCCCCTCTCAAGGTATTGATATGTAGGCAACTCTGAACATAGTGAGGTGTCGAGGACATATAGAACACCCAAGAAACATCAAATTTTTTCTAATTGTGCTTTTTAAATACCTTAATAACATGGAAATTTAGGGTTTACATATAAAATTAATCCAAACTAGGGCTCAACTAATGAAGTAAGTTTTTCAGAAGAACAAGCCTATCAAACTCAGACATAACTACTCACATAAGTTCACATCAATCCCTACATAAGGACACTAACACTAAATATGAGGAAAATAGTGTGGTGTATTACTATAAAATAGTAATTTTTACACTTGGATCCTATTTATTACACCTTGATCATCTTCTCTCCTAGATTTTAGCCTCCAGATCGTCTATCTTAGTCAATTTCTAGCTAAGTACTTGTTGGTGTTAGTCATTGATTTTTTTAGAAATATCAAATTAGGTAAATTATTGCTTAAATTAGTGGCTATATTTATTGAATATTTATTATCTAATTTAGTTTACTCAAAACATTTAACAACCTATTGTTTACATTTCATAATCCTTTAAAAGTTAAATCATTTGGTAAACCCAACTTACTTTGAATACTACCCAAAACCCTAGACCTAGATGTTATTAGGATTTGTATCCTAATTTTTCCTATTTCCATTTATTTTTTATGATTTTAATATTTTATCTATTCTATTTTAATAAAACTATTCCATTTTATTTACTATATTCCATCTCAAAAATTTATATCTCTTCCTTTAAGTAGAAGTGTTAGGCTTAATGACAATCCTATTGAGCATACTCAAATTCCTTATATTCAAGCTTATACCATGGAAAAGGGACCTTTTATAACCCTCCTAATTTATCCCTCAAACCTTTATTATGTCAAATTATAATACATCCAAACATGAGTGATATAATCAAGATCAATATGATACACAAAATAGGAATTGAGACACACTCGCCCCACTTGATGATGAAAATATTATAATAAATAAGGATGAGATTTTACAAATTTTTAAAGATATACTTTAGGAATAAACCCATGATCATGAATAGATTCTGCAAGCCATAATGGAAACAAAGAACAAATCTAATAATGGTAAGTATCATACGCCAATAGATGCCAATTTTATTACACCTACCATGTGGGCAACTCAGATCTTACAACAACTTGTTCTAACTCAGAAACATTCAAAAATGGAAAAAATCATATAGATAATTAATCCCCTCCATATGTACAATCCTTTATGCATGAGATCCATTATTGTAATCCAAGGTGTTACATCTTTACCAGTCTGCCACTAGACCATCTCATGCCTTGGATTCTCTTATTATTTTACATACACCTTTGACACATCATATAGTGGTAACTCCTTTGACATCAAAATTAGTGGCACTTAAGCTTACCTTTTATGATGTTAAGGGTCACCTAGGAAACCATTTAAAATCTTTCCACATATCATGTTTGGAATATGTGTCTAATTACCATATCCTTATTAAGATATTCCTTTATAGATTAAATGACTATGCATTACAATGATTGTATAATATTCCTAATTAGTCCATCATAGAATTTAATCTAATGGTAGATATGTTTTTGGCACACTTTTCAATCAACATTAGTGATAAGGTTTCCTATGCTCAAGTGGTACAACTAACAAAAATACAATGAGCCAATATTTGAATATGTCTTGCAATATAAAACTATAATATCTAAATGACTAGCCCCATTGTAGATAGAGAAATCGAAGACATATTAATGTAGATTTTGTTACCAACATTGCATGAAATTATCATATTCAATAAGTTTCCATCATTCATAGATATTTATCATACAATGAAATAATTGTAAGTTAAGCTTCTCTTCATGGGAAAACTAAAGTACACAATTGGATGAGATTCAACTATTAAGAGTTCTAATAAGCCTCCATATAAGGTGAAACACATTAATAATAAGAATGATTCAAAAAAAAATAGTTAATTTATCTTTAGAGCCACCTTCTCATATGGTCCTATCATCTCCTCCAGGGATACTTTTCATGACTCTTATTCAATCTCCAACATGGGTTATATAACATCTCTTGGATTGGAAAGTCATATATCTCCCTCCCATAAAATATGCTGATATGACTAGGCCTTGTCTAAGGAATTATGATTCCAATACATTTTTTGTTTATCACAGGGCACCAAGTCATACTATAAGCAAACTCATTAGCTTAAAACATAAGATACAACATTTGATAGAGTCTAATATCATTAATATCAACAATCCTACATATCCACCTAGACCATAACAAACATAAGTAAAATTATAGATAATATTTTTTAGATCCATTTCCAAAACATACAACTAATGAGGTAGTAGGAACTTCAAGTGTTCATTATACATATCAAGCAAAACCACCACCATCATCTTATTAGACTCATACATTAGATCCACATATTATACATAATATCTTTAGGATGCATCATACTACAATTACAATTAGGCCTCTTATCACTTTTTTAGAGCAAGAGATAGTTGATGATGACATGGAATTCTACAAATTCTTTATATGAACCCAAATTTATCACCATCCTATTCAAAGTATCATAGTTGATAATGGGTCAAGTGTCAACATGTGTACTATCACGCTTCTACATCACTTGGGTTATTCAAAGAAGGATATTTCTTAGATATAATTATTTGTGGATTTAATGGCCATGTTGAGAGTTTCATTAGGGATAATTTACTCTATTAAAAGTTAGGCCCTCACATATGGCCACCATATTAATAATAGTACCTAGTGAAAGCACATCTGATATGTCATTAGATAGGCCTTGGATATAATAGCATCAATCCATTTCATCCACTATATACAAATGTCTCAAGTATATAGATGATAATTAGGTGGTTATAGTTGAGAGTGTTACATATGAGTATGTTTTACAAATTCTACAACTTATCTAATAGTCACTAATTACAATTTTAGGCACAAATTATATTAGCATGCCTCAGATGTTAGTTAAGCCTCTAGTGCAAGTGAGGTATACTCCTATATAAATACAATGTATACATACTATCCCATGAAGACCTTTATTACATATACCCCTACATCAAAGACATGTTGTGGATTTTAGAGGACCTCTCTTTCCACCACCACATAGATAATTGTTATATTAGAGAGCATCCACACCAATTATAAATTATTCTACTAGATGGTTTCTTAAACACACCATACTTCATAGGCCACTTTAGTTAGCTTCACAAATTCATAGCCCTATTCCACAAGTACTTTCAACTATAGATCCCTTAGTACTTATGATTCTCAAATCCTATATGCCTCATCACACATCAGGCATGATTAATCTTACTCTATTCGATATAGGCCACATTGATTATGAGTCTCTTGTGAGACTCATCAAGTAGTATGTTCATCTCTACTTTTACATAGTTTTCTTTACCCTTTTCCTTGTATATAGTTTCATAATCATGATTACTCATACATAGATTATAATAAAAATACACAAAAATTGTATAATGTGTAAAAAATATAAAAACATTAAAATATTACTCAAAAACACAAAATTTAGATTGTTTACATATCCATGTTTACATTATTTATACTTCCTAGGTAATATATGTCATATATCCTAGTATACTTGGTTTTATTATACATATATGATTCACTTGTTCTTTTTAAGTGTTCATATCTTTTAATAAGACTCAGGTCCAACATACCAATCTAGAGTTTCTACTATCTACCCATTGGGGGGCACATACATAGATTAATATTTGATACATTCACCCATTAAGGGCATCATACTACATAGATTCTAATTTGCTAGGTTATATATTTATAGACTGTATACCATATATTTAACATTATTTATATCATGATATTGATGATGCTATACTACTCAAAATCTTTGCTTACTAATACTACTATAGACTTAGTTTAAGTAAATATTTTCTCTTATCTATATTTATACCACATGTTCATGCATACTCTCATTTATAACTTTCTTAGTTAAGATTTGATTATGTCTCTTTGATTTTACATCTATTTTAGGGAATTTGAATATGATATTATTTTTAATATATATTCTAATTCCTTTCATTGTATATATGGTTTGGACACGTGCCCATGCCCTTGTATGTGGATTCTTGATTGTGTATGTAAACATTTAAACATTTCCTTTCATTTGGATTTATACCAGCTTGTTTGATGTTTATGTATGTGGACATTTGAACATGTCCTTGTATGTATTGTTTTCTTAGATTTAGTGACATGTTCCCATGTCCCTTGTATTATGGCCCCTTAGCCTACTTTGTGTGATTCATGTGTGTTGTGTGTATGCTTTCATGTATGAATTATTAATATCACTTGTATCTTTATTTTTAATCTTAAAATTAGTATTATATGCCATGGGGTATCTCATGCATCATACCTTCCTCCTTGGGTGCCTTGATGGACATCATACCCCATCCCCCTAGGTAGTCACTCAAATTATTCTTAGTTTATGTAGTTCATACACATGCTTACATTATTATATCTATCTTGACAACCTTATAAATGATACATAAAACACAAAACATACATTACCAACTTATGATTATATTATTTTACATTTGTATGTCATGTATATACACTATATTTGTTTATCATGAAGATATCATATGTTTTCAACCTAACACATATTATACAAAGCTTTTCTTTTGAGTACAATTATTAAATAGGTAAAATAACCCTCCTAAAAAGAAGGTAAACTCATAGGGGTTTGTCACAAGAAATAGGCCATCATATTACACTCAGATTATGAATTTAAACACCTAGACACAAAATTATAGATCTCATAATCAAGAAAACATAGTGTAAAATAGTTACATGAAGATCAAAGTTAGTTTGGAAAAAAAACATGGTCAAGTTAATGAGGAAGGTTCATGAAGCATAGGAAACCATTATTCAAAATCTTTATATTTAAATGAAGGTCTCTATGATTAATTTTACCTCCCCAAATATTTTGATCTGAAACCTCCTCTTTTGGCCATACCAAGTACAAACCTAAAGACTAATTTTGCTTGCCAAAAAAGGTGGAAAAGGAGCACAATGGTTTTGGGCCAAAAATGTCAAATAAAGTCAGTTAAAATGTGTATTTGTGATTTTGGAACTTGAAGAAACATAACATGATCTTCTCCCACATGACACACTTCCCCATGATCATTACAACTGACAAACTCATCTTTTTCTTCAAAAAAACTAACCTTTTTTTGAATAACCTACTACCTTTTAGTTATGTCAATTGATTAAGACCTATTGGGACATGTGGGACGTGACAATATTTTTTAACCTTAAAAATTACCAATAAATTTTTAAAACTCATTAAATGCCCATTTTTGGACCTAAAAATGACTAAAGGGACTAGAATGACTAAGGACCAAGGCTAGTATAAAATTAAAGGACATTAATTAACTTAAAAAACACCTTATGGAATATTTATTAGACCCATAAAATACCTAAAAGTTAATTTATTACCTAGGAGTACCCTAATTTGACCTAAAAATCAAATTTGTTTAATAAATTGGTGACACATAGGGGTAGTATGCTTGTTATAATAACTAAATCACTAGACTTATCATTCCATTAGGATTAGGAAGTCATTTGAAGTTTGAGACACAATAAGAGGACTTTTACCATAGGATTTGATCAAGACAAGACCATTAATTACCTCAACCTTAGAAAACACAAGACACACACAAGCAAAGCAAACACACAAAAAAGACACACACACACACACACACACACACACACACACACACACACACACCCTCCCACCCACCCACACACACACACACACATAGGTGCTCAGTGCACTTAGGGGAATCTAAAAACAAACTATTATGCTTAAATAGAGACTACTAATACCTCCTTTCTATAATCAAAATTAAAACTCCTTGAATCATCTTCATGATGGGATGAATCATAGTGCCAAGCATGTTTCTCCTTGGATTGGATGCTTTGTATATCAGACCTATTCCTTGGCACTTCACTTGATCTACCCTCAAGTAGATCATCTTAAAATAGGTATACAATGTATATATATTCCTCTTGAAATGTTACCCATATCTCATACTACTTCCCACTCTTCATCTCATGGTCATCTTGTATCTCCTTAGTAGACATGACTTCAAGAGGAGTAGTTTCATATTCCTTAGAAGATTGAGGCTAATAGGAGCTTGTTTCATCCTTTAAGAGATGATGTGTTTCTCCCAAATGATTAATAGGATGATATCACATATTTATGATTTCAAACATTTAATAATGAGATTCATATTCCTATTGAAAGGATAAATTTTAAAATTTGTGTTTCCTTTTCATACTTAAGTACCAAGGCTAACTTCCCCATCTTTGACTAGATCATAGCCTCCTTGAAGGAGTGCATATCCTAATCTAGTGATTGAAAAAAGTAATAAAAAAGGATAGGTATTAAATTTTTCTTGTCCATCCATGATATCTTGCAAAGTGATGGAATATCTAATGATCAGTTCTTCCTCTTTGGTAAAAGGAGAACATTTTTCCTCATCAGCCAATAATAATTTTCAACATAAAAGAGCACCTTTTATTCATCATTTAGGACCTCTTGAGGGATCTCAAGTTGCATCTATAATCCATAGTATCACTTTGGTCTCAAGGGATGTAATATCCTCCATTTCTTTCTCTTTCTTTCTGATTCCTAGACTAGGCGTTTTGAAGTCATGTGACTTAGTCTAATGAGGCTGCCAAGGAGATAGACTTCATTCAAGCAAGAGTTATAATTTTTTATTAAAAAAATACTCATATTTAGGTTCCCATACAATATTTACATCAATTCCAAAGGTGATGGGGCGAGTACATGATGAACTAGTTGGTGGAGGTGGCACATATAACTCAAAATCAAATTGAGAGTGAAGTGTAAGGGATTATTTTGGAATCTCTGTAGGAAGGGGAGGTAGACATTAGGCTTAAAAAACTTGATTATCTTAATTCAAATTGAAAATTAGTTCATTCACATATAATTTAGCTTGATCATTCTATTAAGGGAGGTTATATCATGTGTGTTTAGCCATAGGATCTTCTTTTAGGTCTAAACCTTCCATCACACCTTGACTTAGTAATTTCATATTTTCCTCTAAAGATTCAATTTTATTGGCTAGGATCTCTTAGAAAATTCTTTCTTGAAGTTCATACGATTCATCATGTGGAAAAGGAGTATATGAGGGCTTACATAGGACACAATAATATTCTTGAAAAAGGGTGAGATGATTTTGTATAATATCAAGATCCTTCTCAACTTCACACTATTTATAAAGAATTTTATCCTCTTTCTTTCCTCATCACTCCACTATCTTATTCCATCTTAGAATTTTAGGATTAGAATTATATTTTTTTAGGTGGTGGGGATGAATTATGATATGGAAATGAGGGATTAAATTCCACTTCATTTTCTTCCAAAGTGGACTATTTCATATGCATATTAGCCAACTGATTGGGAGAAGGATGACTTTGGTATCCTTGATTGAGTCTATTAGTGTGGGTCAAATATGGCTGATAGGAAACTTAGGGAAGTGCATATGAAGGTTGATAGGTTTGGTGAGGTTTCATTTCATGAACTCTTATCCTATCCTCTAAGGAAGAAACTAATCCACTCACATCAATCACCTCACTTGTGAGCCTTTACCAATTAGCTCTCTCAGTAGGTACCCATTATCTTTTGACCAAACATAATAAATATCTCACCTTATAAATAATATCAATAAGAACCTCTTGACCACATCCACTTAGAGTATAAATCTCCAACATGTACCTCTCATAACCCAAAAGTGTTTGCTTGAAGTTGGAAATAGATTGACTTGAGAAGTGGCTAGGTTGACTAAGAAGAGAAAGAAATTAATAAGGCTATATATAAGACTGATACACTTCATGATAAGGTATAAAATGATCATATTTTGGCTGAAAATAACCATATTGGGGATTTTAAACTTCATGAAATGGTTGATTAATAACTTGTTCTTATTGATAGGGAATGACACAAGCTTGAAACGTCTCACCAACTTGTGTAAAATTGTACTCAACACCAAAATTAGCCATGAAACATCATTTAAATAAATAAAACAAAGTAAATGTTACCAAAAATATTAAAATGATAACTTGGGATACTTGACTAGTTGCTATATCTTCAGAGTTGCCATTGATACTTTGATAGATGCTTGCAAACCCTGATTATTAAAAGACAACACCAAAAATCTCTCAAATTCTTAGACAAAGAGACCTACCAAGCATGAAAAAAATTATTTTCACTTATAATTTCAACATTTTAGGAGATTTATAATCTCTCCTCATCCAAGTGGCATAATGGAAACACCTCTAAACTTGTGGGTAGCCTAATGATGAGGTGAATCTCTAAATAGGGTTAGCTCCCTTGATGTACCACTTTGGATTACAACTACACCTAGAATTTGGGGGTGAGAGGGAGAGATAAAAATGAAATAAAAATATCCTAAGGGAGGTTATACAATAAATATATTTTTGAATTCCAACTAGATGCATGTTACACATGAAATCAATGGACAAACTTAACATACACTCCTTCAATATACATCTTCTCACATCAATGTTACATTGTTAGATTATGGATGAATTTGAAAATATAGGAGGAATATATAATATTACTTTAATGGAACTAATAAAAATGCTATCTCACTCAATCCTTAACATTTCATATAACACTTCACATGCCCTACAAGAAGAAGCTTTCCAACTACAAATAGGGTGAAAGAATGAAACCACATGCTAAAGAATCCATAATATTCACTAATAAATATTCATCATCCAAGTAAAAAACACTTATGAATATTAATTAAGAGGTAAAAATAAGTAGTATTATTTATCAAATGGTATGCAAATGAATAGGTCTTTGCCATACTCAGGTGGAGCATAAGTTACAATGGATAAAATGGTTAGTTCTTATAGAACCTGAGAAAGAGAGAGAGAAGAAGAGAGTAGTCCAAAGGTAACAATAAAACTTGTAAAAATGATAAAATAAGTTATATATGAATTATAATAGGATATTTGATGAACCATGTAAGGTCAAAAGGAATAATTGGCTATCCAAGTCATTAAACTCTTATAAAGTGGCATAAAATTCTCTTGACTGGCTCAAAAAAAATTCCTTCATAATTTGGGCTTCTTGAATTCCTCATAAATAACTAGGATCAGGTCCAATGATTGGTATGAAGGTGAATTATTATAGATAGTTATCTCTGTGCATTGGTTGTAGTCTTGGTCTTCTATAATCATCTTAAAATGAGATATCATCATCTTCTATCAAGAAAACTCCTCTTGTATACACCTTAAACACTTAGCCTCAAAATTGGAATTATTTTATGATTAAAATATGTGGTATGGAGTGGATGGAACATATAAATACCTCCATGGACTTATAAGAATCATGGACACTTTAAAAATCCCCTCACTTGAAGATTTCCACCCTTCTCACTAGTTTATCCTCTATGCTAATTTTGATTGGCTGAGATGAGATCTATTTTTAGATACTTAGGAGTTTTTTATTATAATTAAATGATCATATTGAGTTATTAAAAGTACTAATATTCCATCCAAACTTAATTTCATCTTCAAATTCTTCCTATATCTTACACAATGCATAATAATGTTAAGAAAAATTTATTTTATACCCTATCTATACAAGTCCATACAACTAAAAAGTATGGGAGGGAGCTAGAGTGAGAAATATAAAATTTTAAATAGCTTTAATAAGAAAAATATTTCATTATAATTCATCTCTAGATTCATTTCTCCAATTAGGTCACTGACAAGGGTTTATGAGGGTTTAGGCATATTTTGACCTCTTAAGGTTCATTCATAAAATTTTGATGTTAGAGTTGTATAAAAATTAAAAAAATTGGTTGTTAAATAAATATAAAAATATAAAAAAAACTCCTTTTTCATCCATGTAAATCCTCCTAAAAGATATGAGCATCTAGACTTGCCCTATCAAGCTCCTTTCTCCAATTTTCATAGACCCAATGTTGCTCCTAGCCCAAAATTATCTCTCTTGATGATTTTTATAAAAGGTTTAGGATTTTAAACATATTAAGTGACCATATAAACAAAATAAAATAGGTTTAAATTCATTTTTAAGGCCACAAGTGAGAACAACCTCTTCTTTTGGCACTAGGCCTAAGCCTTGCTTAATAGGCATGAGTTGGTTCAAGACCTAAAATGACCTTATAATTATTTAATATACATAAAAATATCTCAAAAAAATAAAATTAAATCCAAAAAACATGATAAAACTAGTTTAAATTCATATCTAATTCCAAAAGTGACATTGGTATCATATTTGGTCTTTTGGCTTAACCCTACCCAAGTAGGTTTGACTGCAACTTTCATGTTCTAGGCCTCCTTATTTAGATTCATTCCTATATGCTTGTTTATTCATATTGTTTTATGAATTTTAAAACTCCACACACCTCTCCTAAATTTTAAAACAAATTTTAGTTCAACCCTTCTATCCCCATCCTCTAATTCCTACCAGTTTTGACCCTAGGGAAGTACCCTTAATTTGAGACAAAACAGAGGTTACTTACCCTATTCCACTAGATAAGATATTCATTTTATGATATTAAAAAACTAATAAACATGTATTGTACAAATTTTATCCCTTTTTTTCTTATTTTACCTCTCAAATTATTCAAAATCCAACACTAAACTCTTCATAGGTAGACTTTATGCATGACAATCATAAAATGAGTGTGTATTGCCCCTAAAAATGCATTTATTAGTTTAATATATATCATTATAATTCCATTATTTTTTTTATTTTTTTATTGATGTTTTATCATCTCCAATTCATTATTTCTTTTTTTATATGCTACTTTATCCCCTTGACTAATCTAGATTGTATGTGCAAACCCTAACTATATTCTGCTTCTTCACACCATGCCTATAGGTATTCATACCTCTCTAACTTGATACAAGGTTTATATATAATTTTATGGTATAATATATACATTTAATTATTGTTTATAATAACTTAGGATCATTTATATACATTGAAAACCTTCATTCTTGACTCCTTAACTCATTATTTGTTATTTTTTACATTACAGTCATCCATATCAGACTGTGTTTTTTTTTGGAAAGGGAACTTAAAGGTAATCATTATTGCATTAAAATTTTAAAACCTTGAATGATTTATTTTTAAGTTTTTCACACCATTTTTGGACCCATTATTTCCTCCTTGCATAGGTTAGGTCTCATCAAACACACTCCATTTGTTCATTACCTCCCTTTACCATTAAAGTTGGTTGTAGGTGTTCATGTCCAAATGAGGGATATTTGAAGGTTATTATCTAATACAAACCTAACACTCTAACCTCTCCTTTCTAGTTTCCATGTTCAAAAATTCACATATCATGGTTTAGGTTATTAATAACTTAGGTTCATTATAAGGAAAGCACCTTTTCAAAATTACACTTTTGGTTGGCTATACATCAACCTTTAGGAGAGAGAAACCTATAAGTGTTCATGAGAAACAAGAGACAATATACATTCTATTTATTTGATCATTTAGATCAAAAAAGTAACTTTCACTATTTGTCATCACTCCATCATAGTTTCTGAGTCTAGTTATTGTAACATTTGGATGGAGAAGGTATCATTTGGATAAAACCCTATAGATGTCATTTCCTAGTTTTAGTACATAAAATCACAACCTTGGCCTTACAAAATACTAACCTCCATTGACCATCTTCCTCTTAAAATTTTCCAAGTAATTGCCTATGATACTATATGCATCAAAAGTCACTTGAAACCCTATTGTAGAGCTTATAAAAATCTCCCATGCCCTCTATTTTGCCAATTTAGGGATAAGGGACTTGGAACACGTAGTCATGCTTTGAAGGTAACTTAAACTTTGTTTATTAGTATAGTTTTCTTGGTGTGTATGTTATGATCCATTTATTATTTTATAAATTAAAAATGGTTTACATTATGTGACTTATCACCTCAAAATGGCTCTTCCAATTCTTTTCCAAGTCACTTGTAGGTGTGTTTTCATTGTATAGATAGTAAGAAGAATTGCATGTAGTACACATTACCTTATATCCTTTTATGAGTTAAAAACTTATCTTCATGATTCAGAATGAACTCTTCATGACTCAAAGATATTAACATGAATACTAAGGATCTCATAATGGAATTCCATCATCATGGAAACCCTTGTATGTGTGTATGGGCTGAGTGTGGATAGTGAACATGCAATGGAGAAAAAGTGTCAATGAAAGGCATTATGGACAACTCAAACTCTTTTTTGATTCCTAAATTATATAATTTCCATTAATAAAGTATTAATACCAATTCAAAAATATCTCATCATTCAATGTGAAAATACTTGTATACATATGGAATAGAGCTGGGAGGTATGCAGTGGCTACTTAGTGAGGTGTTCATGACTACATATTTGATCAAAAAATATGATATGAGACTAAGATAAAATGGAATGTGATAAATATGTAATTAAAATATGTGAAAAATCACATAAAATTCTTATGAAGCTTCTTCTAAGAACCAAACACCCTGTAAATAAATATCTTTCACTGAACCCACATATGGTGACACCTTCCTGCAAAGTGAGTTATTTGGATTCTAAAATAAACTTGAAATATGAAAACAGCCTTAGATATAATTATATAATTAGGAAAAAATAATATATAATCATACTTATAAACTATTTCATACATACTTACCCAAAATGGATCAAAACTTGTAGGATACATAGATTAGCAGGAAGAAAAACATAGTCAATTTCATGAGGATGGTTTTTAAAGCATAGGCCACAATTATTAAAAATATTTATATATAAATTAATTTATATAAGTTTAATTTCACCTCCTCAAGTAATTTTATATGAAACCTCCTTTTTTATTTTTACCAAGTACAAACCTGAAGACTACTTTTGCTTGCCAAGAAGGGTGAAAAAGGATCATAATGGTTTTAGGGAAAAAATGGCACTTAAAAAGCACTTTAAATCTGAATTTGAGATTTGGGAATCTGAAGAGACATACCTTGATCTTATCCCACATGGAAAACTTCCCCATGAGCTATACAAGTTGCAAACTCAATTTTCTCCTAAAGAAAATTACCCTATCTTTTGAAGAACATGCAACTTTTGAGTTATGTCAGTTGATTAAGATGTCTTTGGACACATGAGATTTGACATAATATATTTTAACCTTCACTCATCCAAATAAATTTGTATAACTCATTAAATTCCACTTTTTTACCTCAAAATGACTAAAGGGACTAAAATGACTAAGGACCAAGGCTAGTATAACATTAAACGACATTAATTAACCTATAAAACACCTTTTGACATATGTATTATACTTTTAAAACACCTAAAATTCATGTTTTTACCTAGGGGTGCCCTAATTTGACCTAAAAGTCAAATTTGGTCAACAAAAGGAACAAGATTGAAGGATCAAAAAATCTAGGCAAGTGATATCATGGCATGATCAAGAAACATACTCTAAATAAGCACAATATTAACTAAATGAGAATTATAATGTCACATCAAGATAATTCATACTATGTAATGAATTTTTTAAATAATAACAACATCTAATTACTTATACATATTTGGATTAAGCAAATCCAATGAAGAAAGCATCATCTAAGAAATATCCATAATCATAATTAAGAGTGTGAAGATAAAAAGTGAATTAATTAATGATTGTATTAGTTGATAAATAATAATAAATATAATTTTTATTATCATTTATGGTAGTATGCATCTCATTTTTTATTTTTTATGAGACCAAGGTTGTAGAGAATGAATTAATTGAGTAGTTATGTGAGAAGGGAGATCAAAAGTTTTGATTTTCACACCGATCTCATCATGTTCATCATCATCAAATCATAGTAGGTTAGGTGGTATATTTTACACAAGTTTTGGGTGGAAATTATAACCTATATTAGAGTTATTGGGATAGTTAAATCATTAAGATTTATGAAAAGGAATGCTAGGTAAAGGTTCAAGATTAGGTATTTTGAAAACACCACTTTCCTAGAATTATTTAGAATTCAATTGGTTCATGTCTCTTTGAGTATTATATATAGCACCATTGTGAATAAATTTGACACATTATCATGTTTATGAGGCTATAGATCTCATGAAGTGTGTCCAAGGTTGACAAATTAAAATGTTATATGATAATGTGAAATTCAATATCATGACCTTGATACTAATGGTGATAATAGGAACTATGATATGAAACAAAAAAAATTAAAGGATGAATTTGTATTTTATCATATATTTGACATGTTATTTGGGTATATTTTAGGTTACATTAAGAATATCCAAGTGTTTTAGTAAAGTCAATAGAAGAAACACAAGTTATAGAACCTTCATCAATCAAAGCATGCTTACCTTGGATATCACCAATTAGAAACTAATGAATAATGGAGGATCATCTGAATGAATAAGTATTTCATCAATAAAAATTGAATTGATAGTATATATGAGGGAAATATAAATATATATAGTTTTGTCTATGTGTATATACATTTCTTAACATTGTTAAAAAAATTATCTTTGGGCCTAGACAAAGTTACTTCTTTCCCCATAAGTTGAGGTTGAGGGATGTTAATTTCAAAAAAGAGTTAAATTAAATGATTATGATGAATAAGGTAAGTGCATATGAGTTACATAAAAGTAATTTAATATGGGATATGATAAATTTCCATGGTAGGATCCCATTCATCATATCCAACTAGAACTATATCAGATAAAGGTACATGGTGTTGAAGTAAGTCTATTAGAGGGGGAGCATAAGTGAATTTAAATTGATGTTGATATGGAATATTTGATTGGTATTTAATATATGTGGTTTCACTAAGTGTGTCTAACTAGGTTAAATTGGGTCAATGATTGATTCTTTTGAATATTTATATGTTTAGGTAGTGAAGGAGTCATAGAAGTAAATTGATTTATGGTTTCCAAGGTGGGTAATTTAGAGTTAAGAGAAGTTAATGATAGTTGAGAAGTATAAGGTATATAAATTTAAATATAAATAGTATCCAAAATTTATCATTTTATTAGACACATATGAGATAGTGGATGAAGGAGTAGGTTGTGTTGTTAGATTTGTTAGAATTTTCGTTGTATGCTCAATTACTATGAAATGCGATGGATAAGTATCTTAAACAATAAAAAAGGTTTTGAAATTATCATATTTGGAATGTGTAATGATTTATGTAATATAATACTCTCCTCATATTGTTTATGTTGACAAAATTCTCATTGTTAGTGAGAAAATTAGGATCAATAAAAGTTTTGACATTAGAAGTGGAAGGTTGGGTAGTACTTGATTGATGAATAGGAAGAGAATATTTGTAAATAGTGAGATGGAAATTAACTTGATTAAGGGAATCATGCTTAATTTTGGTTTCATCAGCCTTTTTTTCTAGTACATAATTGTTTTGGTACTCATAGATTAAAGTTGCACGTTCAAAATTAGGACCAAGGATATAGTTGAGAGGAAAGTTTATAAGTTGGTGTCAAGTTCAATGAGAATGAACCTAACTTTCATGACACAAAAAAAAAGTGTGGATCATAACAATGTTTGTTTGGGTGATTAGGGTTAATATATTATGGTGAAATCCTAAGAATATACTTTTAAATTTCTTCCATGGAAAGTGGTTTGTGGGAATATTCACTAGTCACATGAGAAGATGTAGAAAGAAGTTAATGGAAAGGATTAGTTGAAAGTATTTGTGAAATATTAGAATCATTTTAATCACTTGGGAGGATACAATGAATAATGTGTATGGGATAATAAATACTTATAATACCATCATTGGTAGCATGTTGGTTTTATATTTCATAATCATTCAAGTTATGGCTAGAGGGTGGGAAGGATCAAATTATCTTATGAGAACATATTTACATTTGGATTGGTATAGGGTTGGTTCCAATTTTTTTTTGGAGAGAGAGTCCTAAAAAATATTACAACTTATGATGAAGATAATTAGTGAAAAAGTGGAAGATATTATCTTCTAACATTTTATATTCAACTTTATTTTATAAGGCTTTCGTCTCTTAATGAATGCTTGGGTTGTTTTATATTTTTATTGTTTACAATTGATAAAATGAACTAAGCTATTTTTAGGAATATCACTGGTTTATAATTCTTGTACCAATGTAGTAAATAAGTCTTCTAACTAGATATAGTATGAGACTTAATTTTATTATACCAATCTAAAGCATCACCTAAAATGGTTTTGGCTTTGAGCTTGGTGGTGGTAAATGTATTGATCTTAATCTAATATTTATACAAGTTTTTTAAATATTTCAAATGCAATGAATGATAATTGGATCCATTATAATTGATAGTAATAATAATTCTACCTATTCCAATATTTATGATTAGAGGAACTAGTGATTAATTTTTAAGTGTTTGATAGCCTTATTAAGAAGTGGGGGTTTAAGGTATAAGGTTTCCCATTGAGTTGGTTGAGAAAATTTTGGTTTTAATTTTACATCATCAAATTTGGACTATTATTTTAAAAATTATCCATTTTATTCATGTCTTGTTATAAACTTTGATTAGTATTAATAGCAGCTTGACTAGTAGAATCAATGTGAGATGCACTAGTGGTAGCATTGACTTGATTATTAATGTGGGTGATTTGATTAGGATTATTAGAGGAAGAAACTACCATAGTAGTTAATATACTAGGAAATTTAAAATAAGAAGGAATATAATAAGTTGAAGACATCAAAGAGGATAAAGGTATGAAAGAATATAAATGAATGGAAGAAGTCATAAGGTGTCTTACCTAAATACTTATAGAAAATCTATGTGTGGGTGAAAGGGGACACTCAATGTGATGTCCCTTAATGATATTATAGATTAGCATGGGATATTTTACCTAGTGTTGAGGGTTGTCATTGATGAAAAGGATCATTTCAGTAGGATATTCAAGATCACTTTCATCCTTGATAATAAGAATTCATGGAGGATAATCAAATGGATAAATATTTTTAAATTTGAGGTGACTAATAGTTTTTTTTATAGTGGCCACATAAATTTTTATTGCATCTCAAATTTTTACAAAATTATAAGGAAGGTGAGAATGAGGACATAGGAGGGTTAGTGAAATTCATCATATCATTCTAATTTTATAGTTTAGATTCATCAAACATGTATTTTATGGTGAAATGTGAAGGTATGACTAAGAGTTAAGAGGCTAGTAAAAATGATATTGATAAAATGTTTTGGTCACCTAATAAAATAAGTTGACCAAATTTGAACTAATTTAAAATATAGGAAATTATAAATTCACTAGGTTGAACTAGGTCAACTTAGTCACACAAGAAGGTAGAAACAATAATATGGAAAGCTACATGGTCGACCTAGGTCAATCTAGTTTTCTAGATAGTACTATGGAAACATACTATGTCAACCAAGTTGACTTAGTTGATTTTGGAAGGTAATAATACATAAATTTAAATTTACTGGGTTGATTGGGTTGACTTAGTTAGATACATAGGTAAAAATAAATTATAACTAGGTAGAGACTAGTCAACATAGTTGGATCTAGAAATATTTTAATTGTAAACTTGATGATACAATCTAAAAAAAGAGGTAAATAAGTGGAATATAAAAGACTGAGTTGAGCCTAGTAAATTTAGATAATTCAATCATAATTAACTATGTTAATGTTCATCATTCTAGTTGAATTAGACAACATAAAGATTTGTCAATTCTAGTCAACACAATCTAAAATACCAAATAGAGAATCAAGAAACAAGCATAAATGAAAGTATATAACTAACTAAATATTTAACTAGATATTCAAAATGAAGATTGAGAAGGTGATATATAAGTATTTAATTAATTTTTAGGCTCCCAAAGATACTTTATTGTTTATTAGATAGTGACAATATAATGTTTTAGAGTGATGACTATGGAGCATTAGACATTTACCATATCCCATTAAACCTAGTTTCAAGGGTAAGCTAGAAGTAAATTATTAGTTCTAACCACTAATCAATGCACTACAAGATCAAGGAGATGGTTTTATTCCTAAAGTTCAATACAAAATAAAATCCTATGTGTTTCTTACAAGATGTTAGGTATGTGGAAACTAAATACCATGTTTATCTCTTTACTATGGTTATTTGTATTAGGGAAAACCCCTCATGACATGATATCTATAAAAAACAGACAAGGATTGTAAACAGAGTATTGTATATCCCTTCATGATGATAACTAAGTAGTTTTAAAACTATTAGTACACAATTTCTATGGAAATTGAGACAAAGTGAAAATAAAGTGGAAAAAACCAATTTTTTATTTCTAAAAGTAAATAAATAGGCATCCAACTCTTTTCAAATAAAAAGTGATATTAATTACAAAAAATATAAATTAAATTACCTTGATTATGTGGAAATTAAAACACATAAAATAAGGTCATCCAAGGTTGATCTGGTTGAGAAAATAAAGTAAAACAAGGTCGACATTGGTCGACACAGTCTATAATAAAAATAAGCCAAAATAAACTAGGTCCACTAGGTTGACTTAGTTTATTGGTAAGACAAGCATACATAGAAATAAGTTAGCTAGGGCATCTTAGTTGACTCTGTAATACATTTTTAACAAAAATGATAAATAGGAAAAAATAGAATGTAAATATGAATTACTAAGTATTTTTAAAAATAATAATAATAAACTTAGATAATTGACAAGTCTTAAGTACTAATATAGTTAGAATGAAATTGAGTAATATAACTAGGTGGACTAGGTTAACTTATTTGGCTAAGTATGAGAGTTTTATATCTAATCTCTAATATTGGGTTATTATAAATACCTTTAGTCCTATAAAGGCAAAAAAATGGAAAAAAAAATATATTAAATAATGTCAATCATGGTTGAGTTAGTTTATACAAAGATAAAAACTAAAAATAGTGAAATAAAACTAGGTTAACCTATGCCGATTTAGTTTGTTGAAACATAAAAGGATAAGTTGTATAAATGAATTAGGTCAAACTACATGACTTAGTTCATTGTAGAATAAAACTAAAAAATTAGTGAATATAATTGGGTTGACCTACATGACCTAGTTGACTATGTATCTAGGATCTAAAAATAATAATAAAATTAGATTGAATAGCATGACCTAGTTAACTCTAGATGAAAAATATAGAAACAAAAAATAAAATTGGGTCGACCAATGTGACCTAGTTAACTATAATGGGAAATTGTAAAATTCAATGGTTAGATTCACATTAGGCTCACCAAAATGTATACAACATATTAAGATAGATATAAATATTATCCTGTTTATAAAATCAAATATCATATAAGGTAATTAACTAACTTGTATTTAGATACTTTGTATATAGGGATAATTACAATATTGGATCCATTAAACCTAACTAAGGGAGTACTTATCACACAATACTAAATGAGAGGGCTCTAAATACTCTAGGAAAATAATATCATGAAATAATAATAGCTAGGTTTTCTAATGTATAAAATGATATATAACCTAGTGTTATCAAAACATACATAATAAAGTGGAATGGTTTTAAGAAAACAAAACAAATAAGGGTTCATGGTAGGCAAATGGGGGCCTATATCACCTAATGTGGAAGATTGAAAGCCTAAAAAACCCTATATCTACACTAATTTTAATTTTAGAGGTAATGTAAGAAATTATTTATACATTCAAACCTATTAATTTATGTAATATCTATCTATCAAATGAAACAACAAAATTTAGATATACTTATCTTGGGATGAAATTATTGAGTCTCAATCTCCCCCTTGTCCAAAGGTACTTTGCAAGAGATTGTTGTGACTCCATAAGTATCACACTAGTTGAGATAAAATTTAATATAAAAATTTATCTATTTCCATCCAAGAATTCCTACAAGATAATTTATATTTCCCTTAAGGTAATCCCTAAGAAATGGCTCCTTCAAATGTAGATGTAGTAGAATTATGAACTATAATAATGAAAAAATGAATGTTAATCTCTATTATATTTAAATTAAGGTCATATTTATTGAAATGGATATGTTATAAAACTTACATATTTTTATATGAAAATTTCATCCATCCATCATGATGCATTTTTTTAAAAATTCGATTTTACCTCGAACTAGGTCAACCTAGGCCAACCTAATTGTGTAACATGCACCGTGACTTTCACAACTAGGTTGACCATGGTTGATCTAGTAGTAAAAATAGGTATTTTTTTAGGTATAGTATATTTGAGAGGATAATTTAATATGGAGTTGGATAATTGGGTTTTTATGCTTTGGGATTTGGATAAGAAGGATTCGTTTGCATATGGAGTTGGATAAGTGGGATACATAATGGGTTATGATAGAGTTAGCTAATAATATTGGAAAGCATGAATGGTATTCCCACCCCTTTTTTGGTTCAAAATTTAAGGTGTTTACTAAGAAATATTTAAAACTCATAATCTATTAAAAGAGATAAAAAAATTATTAAGTGATAAATATTAAAAATATTACATGTATATAATGTGTGTCTCATTTATGAAAAAAACATTGTTTTTGTTCTAATTCATTATAGTTATGTTCTAGGTATCCATACTTTACACATTAATAATAGGTAAGAGATATTTTTTCTAGAACATTTTCCCCACCTTTTTAATTATTTACTTATTCTCTTTGGTAGTATTCATAGTTATTTCCAAAATACCATTGATGTTTTATACCTTTAACTTTGTAGTTTTTCCCTTGATACCCCCATTTGTAGCCTCTGTAGTATCCTAGATTGTAGTTATTTCCTTGATAAAATATATGGTATCTGGGTATGTATTTGTTTCCTTGGTAACCCATATGGTATCCTCCATAGTACCCTTCATGGTATCGTGGATTGTATTTGTTTTCTTGGTATTATCCTTGATAAAAAAAAATCTCAGGGTTTGGTTATCTAAGGAGGTGCCAACATTGGTTGATATGGTATTTGTACAAGTTATTATCCATTAGGATTATATTAAATAACTGAATAAGTAATTAATTTTGTTTTAAGTATGCCTTATACCTTTCTATTTTCCTCATTTAATTCTTTTATTGCTTCTAATTTAGGTCAGGCTTGTTGATAATGTTTGAATGACATGCAAATTGTGTAGTATCTCAATTCATTAATTGGTAGAGATACTTATATTAAAAGACACATATTTTTAGTGTGTTAATCACATAATATACATATTCCATAGTATAAAATATCTTTTATAATTGGGTGTTTAATAGGTGGTGTCATTCTAATTGTCTTTATTTTTGTCACTGCTACTCTCCTAATCTTACCAACATATGAACACTCTATTTTACTATGTCCTTGCTCACAATAAGGTTTTCACCATGTCTTGGGTATTTCATATAAATATGATGTGTTTATCTCATTTTTAATTTGTATTTCTTTCCATAATCTTAATTATGTTAGCTCCTCTTCTATTTTTTCAAAATTTAACAACATTATTATATATTTTTCCCTTGTCAAGGTCCATGCCTCTAATCATTACACCATCTCCAAGGATTTAATGAATGTTTTGAATTGTTTTATATCAATGGTAGATATTAAGTGTGGTAATAGTCTAGATATAAACCACTACACCTTTTGTTGTTCTATTAGTTTCTCTTTTTCCTTCCTTACTAGTTATTTGATTTATTTGTCAAATTATTTTATGGATTATTTATCTTCTTGAATGAGATCCATCATCTTACTTACACTTTATATCAGGATATTAGGGTAGTAAAATTCACTCTTGACTACATCCCGTATCTTTTTCCATAACTTACTATGTTCAGGGTTATTTTTCATGTAACATTTTAGTGTTTTATATTTCAATGTTCCCATAAAGTTAAATAGTTTGATTTAATTATTTTTTATATTATGAATGTGATAGTATGCATCTAATGAAAAGAGATGGGCATCTACATATTTAGGGTCCTTTCCAAAAATTAGTAGTTTAATTTTGTGAGACTTATTATTTTAATTAAATTTTGGTCGTTCATTGGTTGATTGATTTTTATTAGATTGTAGCTTTATAACATGTTGGTTTTTCACTCTCTTTTATTTTTATTTTTGTTTATGTTATTTTTATTTTCATATACTTTTTTCTCTTCCTTTATCTATCTATCTATATATGAATGTTAAATTATTTTCTTCCTAGTACTTCTTAAAAGTCTTTTGTTATTAACTCTATTTTATGTTTTGTCTAGCTATTGTGCAATTCTTTTCCTATATCTATATTTTATTTGAGATGTGTCTCTTTTATATTTTGAAGCAATATGAGGGGTGATGTTTGGTTCAAGGGGTTCATCTCATGAAAAATTATTATTTGGCTTGGGGGAGGGGGTTCACATCATTTGGCATTTCAATTTATTCACTATTTATATCTTATTCCTCATTATAATTAATTGATATTTCTTATGCATCTATTCCTATTATTCAACTATTTCCTTCTTCTCATCCCATTTCCCACTCATTGTCTCTTATTAACTTTTTTATTATATTTTGAACTCATTTTTATAAATCTATATCTTCTTATTTTCTATTACTCGATTTTACTTTTGAATTTTATTTTTATTCCTATTCTATCTTACTTTATTCCTTGTATTATCATTTTTTTGTCCAAATAAATATTCTAATATCTAAATATTATATTCTTTATCCTTCTGCTTCTAAAAATTCTCTTCCATGCCTTTATTCTAGTGATTCTAATATGGATCTAATTGATGTAAATTTTGGTCTACTAAATTCACATATTCCAAGTGTGCTTATTGCATCCATTTTTGATCTATTTCCCATCTTCCTTACGTCTCCATAGTTGGTTTAGGGATCATTAGTGCTAATTCTAAATTTTGTTTGATACCTGATTATTCTTTCTATTTTTATTGTACTTATATTTTATCTTCCCTTCATTCCATAACATCTTCACATAATTTTGTGGTGACCTTCTCTCACTATTTCAAAATTTCTTCTCTTTCCACTTTCTTTTTTATTTTTTTTTAATTTTTTCTCTTTTATGTTTCGAATCTCATTTGTTCTTTTCCTTTTCCATTATTACTTCTTTGTATGTCCTAATTTTATCTTATTATGTATACTTAATATTATTCTTCCAATACCTTTTTCCTAATTTTCTCTCTTTTATTTATTTTTCCCATTATATTATTTATTTATTTCCTCATTTCCACACTATTTATTTATTTATTTATTTTTACTTTATCTATTTTCTCTAGTCTCTTTTCATCTCTTTCTTTTCACTAATCTTGTTTCTAATATTTTGTTATTTTTATCCATCCTTTATTCTTATATTTATATCCCTAAGCATCAAGTATTATATATCAATATTCATCTCATTTTGAATCCTATCTTTGAGATTCCCGTTTTTACCTTCCATCAACCTATAAGGGCATATACCCTATAGGAAATGTCTACCACTTTTTACTAAGTTTCCTTCCACAAACAATAGGTGGATTAAAGTTTCAAAATTTTCAATAAATATAATTTACAGTATTCCTATAAATTTTTCTTTCTCTACATCAAAACATGTCTAACTAGATATTTCCCAAAGTATGATACATGAATCTAATGTTTCATCAAACTAATTATCCACTACATGTGCCCACAACTCATATATCTCTTCTATATTTTGTAAATTTTATGTTTTCCAATTAATTATTTTGTTGATTCATACTCTATGCATTTTTATTCCTTTGGTAAGCCTTAGTATCTAGGCCCAAAATAAGTTTGTATATGTTATCCAAAATTCATCCTCTAGTCTATAGAATTCATCTTCTACATAATTTATTGTGGTTTCTATTATTTTTTATTCTTATTTTATGATTGTTTATTCTTGTTTTTAACCAATATTATATTTACCTTATTTATGAATTCTATAACGCCAATGTGTAATTTTTTTTATTCATTAGTTTTGTCTAGAACTTGGGCTCAGACACTAAATGTTGACATGAAAACAATTTCAAATCAAGAATTCATAGTTTGATGTTTTAAAATACACTAACATCTAGAGAAAGTACCTAATTATATTTATTATGTATTATTAACTATAATGAAATATAATTCACATACCATGTATAAACACTCATCATTATAGATGTATTATTTATTAATATACTAAAAGTATTTAATATCTTTAGCTCAGAATATAGTACCCATTTATACATAGTTGATAATATAATATTAGACAGCTTCAAATAGATTTATCTCTATATATTTTACTAATTAAAAACACAATGATATACTCCAATAGTTGCATGATTTATTTATGTCTCTCTATTATGTGTAGCTCCCTCAAATGTCATGTTCAATTATTATGATTTAATGTACGCCATGGTATAACCATTGAATTATGTGGTTTATTGGTTATTAACTATTCTTCCTAAATAAACCTACCAATAAGTTACATTTTGGATGGATAGATAAGCTTGAGTATCATTACATGTTGAATTATATTTTTAGCTTGTGTTTTGATTTTGGGTAAGTTAGCAATCTAGATAGCACCCTGTTGAAGGTTGATTTCTCAAGATCTCATTCACACCTATACTAAAATTGGAATGATCTAAGGTGTGGTATACCTATATCTTAGACTATATCTTTAAATTTGTGAGGCTAGCTCCTCTGATGTATCACTTTACTCTATTTACTAAAACCTACTATAATTTTTGGGGTGATAAGGTGAATAAGGATAACTAAAATGGAAATCTATTCTATTGATGGTGATACATTTGTATTGTTGGTTCATCCACACTATTTGATCTTCTTAAAACACTAATAAGGTAATGCAATGATTGAATCTACAACCCTAAATGACTCTTATGCAATAGTATTTCAGATAAAGGTTCATAAAGTGATCAAATAATGAGGTAAATGATGGAATAGGCCTAATTCAAGTCACTAACCAATTGATTTATCCATTGTAAGCTCAATTAATCAACATAAAAAAACTCTATATGACTTACATAAGATGGCATGCTAGTAACTAGGTGAAATCAGGACCTATCAAGGGAGAAAGTACTTACACATGTGCAAATCAAACCAATATAACAAACATACTAGTATATATGAATCTAAAAAAAAACATTTTATTTATCTCAAAAGCTTACAAAAATGATTCTTGGTAGAGTTTAATCATAGCCAAGAGAGGGATTCTCCAGAAATAGCTTAAAGGCCTAAATATATAACAAAATTAAGAATATGTAAGCAATGTGTTGTAGAGGGAAGAAGGATAAGTAAAATAGCTTTAACTCAAAGTCCAAATTTCATTTATAATATACAAATAATAGTCTTTGTATACATCTTTTTATGTTTAGTGTCTTACATGCTACTTTCATGATCTTTTGCATAATATTTTGGAGTTATAAATAAGGTGTTAGACCCCTTTTATCATATCTATGATCTTCCTTTATCATGTTAGTCCATTCTCTATTTAGATAATTGATGTTGATGTGAGTTGGCTCATGAGTTAGAGCTCAAGATGAGTTGTGCATGAGGATGAAGTAATTGAAGTCCAATTAACTCATCATAAGGACTATTAAAGCTTGTAGATGACATCAAGGACCAATTTTTCATGATGTGGAGTAGCTTAAGAGGAAATATAACTCCACCTTAGATCCAATCAACAAACTTCTATGCCATTCTTCTTTACTTTATTGATTAAATAGGCTTATTAAGCCAAATTAGGCCTAATAGCCTAAGTTTTTATGCTTGGTGGCCATTAGAACCTAGAAAAAACCTTTAAAATATATGAATTCAAGACATGAAAAAAATTATCATATCATTAAAATAGTACTTCTTCACTTGAAACATCTATAAATTAGTCAAATAAATTGACTAGGTATCTTTTTCCTATATTTACTATAGAGTGGTTATTTTGGATGATATTACAAGGAAAATTTCAAACATATTTATGATAATCTAATTATTTTAGGATGAATAAAAGTCTCAATCTTCAATCTACATGGATTATAGTTCTTTTAAACTACCTTGTACCTTATCTTTTGTGATTTTTTGTAACAAAAACTTGTTTTATACCAAATCCATATAAAATTTCTACAACTAATGGACATAGACAGGAACATGGGAACTAATATCTAAGATTTTAATTCATTATCCAAGTTATATTCAATAATTTTCAATGAATTTGGATGCATAATTCTATAAATCTCTATAAACATGTCTTTTAGTGGGGTTTTGCCAGGGTTTAAGAGTGATATGGGATATTTACAATTGTCCATAAATATTGGGACATAAAAATATAAAAATGACAAAAAAAATTAGTTTATTAGGCCCTTTAACTCAGCCCTTTAACTCACCAAAAATCCTCAACCTCCCATGCAAAAGGTGTGTACCAAGGTGAGCATGTGAAATCTCATCTTAGGGTGGAAAATAATTGGTATTCCTTGGCCAAGAAGATCAATTATACTACTTCCATGTGGATAAAAATTATAATAAATATCTATTAAGACCTTATTATGATGTTCATGATGTTTTTAATTTCCCTCATGACCCTGGTTTAGCTCCTTCTACCCCCTTTTGATGGCCTTATCATGAGATGTCAAGAATAAGCATATGTGTCTACATAGTTTATTCAATATATTAATTCTATGATGATTTAATATGATGATACGTACTATTTTAAACATTAATTACCTTTTTATAATTCTTTGGAGTCATTATATAGGATTGATTAGGCCATTTCTCTTCACCCTACATAAAAATAGCTATTTACCTTGACCCATAGATCAATATACTCATGGAAACGAACCAAATGACTCTTATTGATGGATATGTAAGTATTATTTATATATTTCATCATCTTATATTTCTTATAAAATTATTTTAATGTGTAGTTACTCTTTCTTCCTTTGATTTAAGACTCAAAATTTGTTATTTTTGCTTAGTCTATATAACTAAGGTATTGTACATTCTAAAAAACTAGTCATGGATGTACTTAATGCATTTTATATGACCTTATATTTCATTTAATATCTTCAATTAATCAATCTAATGCACAATTTTTCTTTTTTCCTACTTCAATCATTTATGAGGGTTTTATAAGAGTTTAAGAGGTCTAAATATTCTTAAAGATTGTTCCTAATGTACATAACTATAATGAGAAACCATTTTAAATAAAAATGTATAATATATACCCCCTAATTTTTATTTAAAATCATGATCTCCCATGTAAATTTCTCTTCAAGATCTCTATGTGGTGAAGTTGGGTTTTATAAGGCTACCAAGACTATGTGTACAAGGAAGGAGTCTGGGAAAAGGTGTCAAAAAAAATTTATGAAAATTAATCACTCTCATAGAGTATTAAAGTTTAAAATTACCCTATATAATGTCTCAAAATCCATTAAATTAATAACTATTCATGAAAGATTCAAAAATGATGAGTAAGCTCTTATAGGGTTTTAGGCATGTTTGTTTACTTTAGCCCTTAAGGGCATGGTTGTTATAGATTTTTTAGTGTGACCACCTAATAAATGTGTTTTTAAAATTTAAAAACATCATCCCATTATTATTTTTCAAATTTCTCTTCAAGATCTCTATGTGGTGAAGTTGGGTTTTATAAGGCTACTAAGACTATGTGTGCAAGGAAGGAGTCTGGGAAAAGGTGTCAAAAAGGATTTATGAAAATTAATCACTCTCATAGAGTATTAAAGTTTAAAATTACCCTATATAATGTCTCAAAATCCATTAAATTAATAACTACTCATGCAAGATTCAAAAATGATGAGTAAGCTCTTATAGGGTTTTAGGCATGTTTGCTTACTTTAGCCCTTAAGGGCACGGTTGTTATAGATTTTTTAGTGTGACCACCTAATAAATGTATTTTTAAAATTTTTTAAGATCATTCCATTATTATTTAACAATTTAATTAACTTTCAACCCTTTTTTTCACCTTGAAGCACATCAGGAACCCTACCTACTTGCATTTTGATTCTGTTTAGATAGGTTGATGACTGTGTAGAAATAGTGAGTATCTCCCCTCATAAAATAACCTAAAAATTATGTTTTATAGGTTTATCAGGTCATAAGTACCAAATCCACTATTTTTCATGATTTGAGGATGCATATTTTGTTCTTTAGGCTCTTTTTAGTAAAGTTACCTTGAGCTACCTACATTTTCATGTCTTACTAGGCCTGTGACTATGTTTTTCTTATTTTCCACATTGGATTGATTT
The DNA here is from genome assembly GCA_037957365.1 of Torreya grandis. Taxonomy (NCBI): domain Eukaryota; kingdom Viridiplantae; phylum Streptophyta; class Pinopsida; order Cupressales; family Taxaceae; genus Torreya; species Torreya grandis. The sequence goes on along the minus strand of JARHVA010003035.1, from coordinate 999,641 downwards.
TTAAAATTATTAATATTCCTTATATGAACCATTAATATATTATTATAAAATTTTTAATTATCCATTTTGAATTTTTAACCTCATACCACCTATGTATGACCTTATATCCTTCAAGAACCTTATTAAGACTGTGTGCCCTCACTGATATAGGTGTATATTTGCAAGCAATGAAGGTATTTGGTAAGAATTTTATACTCATTGGTTGTTTTTAGATATTCAAAAACATTTTAAAACTCTTTCATATCTCTTTTTAGACATAATCACTCCTCAAACACTATTCTTAGGCCTTAAACACTATCTTTTCCATATAACTATTGTACTGTCACCTTTAAATTCATGTCAGTGCTTTGGTATATTGATCAAAGTTTGAAAATTTCAATTGTAATTTTAATTTAATAGTATTTATTAATATATTCACTCTTTGATTTTAAATTCATCTTTTAATGTATCTTGATCATATATAACTATGAGAAGATATCGCCATTTGTATGGTTGTAGGTGCTTGTATGTTGACCTTGACTATACCATCTTAGTACTTGGATCCCCAAAAATTATCTCTTTGGTATCATTTCATCATTTATCTCTCTTATGGCCCATTTATGATCAAGATACTCAACCAATATCACTATGTTCTTATCCTTCTTCATGCTTCAAAATATGACTATGTTCATATGGATGTAGGTGTAGGGTTTATAAGGTGTATGACTGTAACTTAATGTGATTATTAACTCTATCATAGTTTTTATGATATTATAACATCATTTTTCTCTTGATAACTTATCTTTGACATGAAACTAAACATGAAATCTCCTTTATATATATTTATACCATCAACTTTCATGAACTAGCTTGAAAGAAAGCATGTATCCTTAAGTGGCTATAGGTATATATTTTCTTCCTTTAACTCTCATCCTAGTCCACTTATATTCATTTATTTTGAATAACATGTCTTGTTTCAAAACATACCACCATCATTATGAAAATAAACCTTCTCTTATATATACCACTGTACATGATGTGATTTCCTTTGTATGGACTATGATAGGGTATAAAGATGCTTTGGTATTTTTGACAATACATAAGGTAATAAGAGGTTTGAATATTATATTAAATTTTCGAATTATCTCAAAACAATTTCATTACCCAACTTTAATTTCAATACCCTTTAATTATACATTAAACATGGATCACCTACTTGGCTATAGGTCATCCTTGAAACTGGATATAGGTGTGTTTTTATGTTTATTTAGCATTATTCTAGCCTCATATGTATCCTTATTAATGTATTTTATTGAGTTTATTAATATCCATTCTTAACTATGCATTTGATGTTCAATTTAGTCTACTTTCATCTTGATAGGATTTTTGATGAGGTTAAAACCCCTATGTATTGTAGGTTACTTGTGTACAAGCCTATATATTGAGCTTAAAGGAAACTTAACTACATAATGATGGTTAATAATCATTAATGAATGGTGAATATCAATAATAATGATTCACTTGATAGACAATCTTCCATCATATATTCATACCATGATGTCATATTTCAAAAGGTTATCTTTTCCCAACTGAAGATCACTATCTATACCTCATTTCTATGGATAGAGTGTGAAGTTAGCCTTATGGAAGGATTAGAAAAAATTATCATTATCTCTCTCATATTTTATCTTGATGTGATCATTTATGAATAAAACTTTAAGAATATATCTTCTCTATCTACCTTGTCTTATGGATTTCATGAAAACCATGACTGTACTTTTGACTATAGGTCACCTTCTTAGGATTATGATAACGCTTTATTGGCCTACATATCCTCTTATTCACAAATTATGATTATTTTCACCCATTTCATTCTCTTTATAATGAATTGATGGACTGAAGATTAATGGAAGGTGTAATGATGAGGTGGGAAGATGAAAAAACCATGAATGAAGGGTGAAAGGAACACAAAACATAGTGAGAAATGGCTATGTATGATAGTGAAGATAAAAATGGATAAGATGGAGAGAAAAAAGCATGAAATGGAAATATAATTATTACCTTAAATAATTTCATTTAATCATGATCCTATCCCCTACCACATATATCAATTTGGAGAACATTCAAGGAGGATAAAACGCTGAATTTGAAAGCTATGAATATGTTAAGTACCTTAACAAATGCTAAAAAGATTAAAATTTGATAAGTACATATATTTTATGTTTTTTAGAACATAATGATGGAATTTTATATTAATATTTTAAATAATCTCTTGAGTAACTTTCATGAGGAAAATATGAATATGATGAAGGTCCTTACCAAGAAGAAAACAAGAAATCTTGAAACCCTTTCTCTCAACTGAACCATATAATTTTCCTTTAGAAGAATGTTAAAATACATATTTTAACTCTCTTTACTTATTTATCTATTTTTTTTCCTCACACATGTGTAAAATGACTCATGGATTCCATGTAAAGGTGAGTCATATTCCTAAGAAGTCCTATAAACTTGAATTTTCTTGATATGATGCTTTGATGAGGAGAAATTATAAAAGCTGAATGCCTTCTTGGATGAAAGACTAATTATGTATGCCTTGAATTCAAATTAATTATTAATGAAGGATATATGATCAAATTTATAATCACTTACTCAAATAGGAAGATCTTTGAGTCTAATTTATTCAGCCAAAATTGTAGACCTAGATTTTCTCTTTCATGGCCATACCACCTACAAACTTGAAGAGCTCTCCTTGTGTGCAAACTAATAAGTTGCATGGAAGAGATTGGTTTTTGGAATTATTTTCTTCCTTCCCATGAAATTATTATTTAATCCTTTTTAAGACCTTTTACTCCTCCTCGTGGCTTTAGTTGTTTCAATTCTGCACTTTTCAATGATATATGTATGAAAATGGGTTCCTTTTGAATTTTATTGATAACTTAAGTATTTAACCAAAAATTTAGTGAATAAATAGATAAATATGATTAATAAATGAGATAATATATAGAAAAAATTCATTTGACATCTTTATGTATCTCAATTTGGCTTGTGGGAACTATATATGGATCTTTTCCAAGCTTAAAATCACATTAAAATGACATTTTCAAAGCATAAAACTTTATAATAAGCTAATTACATTTATGTGAAGATATTTCAAAGTATTTTGAAATATTTAATGGCATTTCAAGGTATAAATTAATCATTTTAAGTGAAAAACTCTACTTTTAATGTAAAATATGAGGTTTAGCAAGGAGATTTATTACTAAAAAAGGCTTATAACAGTACCATGAAAATTTTTGAATTATAGGAGGTCAAATTTGGCCTTGATAGGAAAAATTTACAAAAAATTTTGGTGACTCATAGGGTTTGACCAACCTATTGGTCAAGATAACCTACTAGATTTCACATGACAATGGTAATCTAAAACATAACATGACTTGATAACTCTTTTGACTACTAAATAGACTCTTTGGACTTTGTAACACCTATGTTGATTATAAAAACAACAAGACACAAAGTAAAAATAAATAAACTAATAATCAAGGATAAATAACCTAAATAAACACAACAAAAATAAAGCAAACTACTTCTTGTTCTATTCACTTACTAAAACATGACAAACATCTTAGAACACTAACCTGAGAACAAAATCATTCTTCTAGGGTCAAATTGAAAGCAATATTGTCCACCATGGAACCTTGAATCATGATTTCCATCTCTCTTCTTACATATAGGATCACTTTTATATTAATGTATTTTTGATGATGAAACTTGGCCTCCTACTTAAATTCTCAGGTGTATTGATTGAAGATATGGATCCAAGACATAATCATTCTCCTCCCATATTCTCCTTCTTTACAAGAATAATTATAATTTTTATTCATTCATGGGTTGACAATGATATGATATGTCTTGATTAATACATTGCTTCTACTTCACATTAGATGCTGACTTGTCAATATCTTCATGATTAATCTCTTGTATCTCTTTAGGCATGCCAAAAGACATGATTTATTCATTTGATTTGTGTTCAAGATTAATGATTTGAGGTAATACTGCAATCAACACTTATTCATTCCTTACATCATGTAATTTGTCTTTTTGTGGTCAAAATTTGATAGGTTTAGTAGTTGATTGGTCCTTAAGATCCTTGATAGGAAGTATGAAACCTTGAAGATGTTGATATTCATTATAAATATCCTTATATTACTACCAAAAGTCATCATCATTACCTTGACACTTGTCTTATTTGGATGGACTTCAATCATCAATAGTAACTACTTTTGTATCTTGAAGAACATCTTAATGAAGAATAGTTATTATGTGATCCAAAAGCTCTTAAGAAACAACCTGTTGTTGTACATCTAAATTTTGTTCATATTATGTGTTATCTTGCATTTAAGATCATCTTACAACTCATATTCTTTGAAATTATGAAATACTAAGTCATGGATATCCTTAACTGCAAGTGTCTCAATGATTATTTCCTTTTCATATTAACTCAAACCTCTTTTTGATCTCTTATCACTTTAACTAAAACTTCTTTATTCACTTAATAAAGGCAATGATCCTTCTCAAGAGTTGGCATGGTAGACCCCTAAAACTACTGAAGAACAACACCTTGACTTAAATTTTAATGCTCTTTACTCTCCCTAGACTACTGTACCTATTTCTATGTCATGAACTTGGGTTTATGAGATTCTTCCTTTGTACTTGTTGTAGCCATGGGTATAAAACAAAAGATTTGATACTAAAATTGTGTTGCCTTTGCAGCTATCATTGATTATTGAGGATGATGATTTTTAAGATTAAATTGATTGGATAGGTGAGATTTAAATTCATGAACTAAATCATTGGAGATCTCTCCCTACACAATTTAATATGAAGACTCATGTATGATTCATTGTGAAACATGAAAATTAGTCTCCTCAAAACACACTACTTAAACTTCTTGAGGCCTCTTTTGGATAGAATTCTAAGTGGGAAAGCTAGGCAAGGTCTAAATTAAATCTTGAGGAATATGATATACATTTTTTGACATTCATGAAGATAGAATGTCATCTCTATCGGAAAATTCATCTGATTGTGGTGATCCTAGTGTTTTTAATGGACAACCAACCTTTCTTCAATGCCTACAATTAGACCACCTATGTCTACGATATCAACACTAAACTTTGAATGGCATTGCCTTATGAAATATGTACATAAATATTTATCTTGATACAAATGAGCTCTCATGCCCTCAATATAATTCTTTGGAATATCCTATCCACAGATCTTTTGAGTGTCTATACTAATTGTTTATTTCTCATAGCCAAACAAAGTTTGTTTGAAGCTTGAGATGGATTATCTTAGGACTTGATTGGGCTGATCAAGAAGATAATAAGGTTCATGAGGATCATAAAAATAATTATATGTATCATGGTAGGTCTTATAGGATTGATGATGATTATAAAAATATGTACATGGATCATATTGGAACTGATGATAAGGAGATTAATAATAGAATCCTTCTCTATACATTTTCATAGCGTAGAAAAAACATGGAAAATTAACTAAATTATAAACAAAATTTACCTTTTAAATTTGAGATAAGGACCATATGAGTGATTTAAATTACTTACGAATATTGATATTCATTAAATGTATACTACAATGGATATATTTGAGTCCCATCAGGCATGCCAAAACTATTAGCAATCTAGTTAGCACCCTATTGAACTTTGATTGCTTAGGATCTCCTTCACACCTAGACTAACATTGGAATGGTCTAAGGTGTGGTACACCTATATATTAGACCAGATGTATATATTTTTGAGGGTATCTCCTCTAATATATCAATTTGCTCTATTTACTAAAACATACGTATACTTTTTGGGGTAAAAATGGGAAGAACGATAACTAAAAGGGAAGTATATTTTACTGATGGTGATACACCTATATTTTTGGCTCATCCACTTTATTTGAACTTCTTAAAATATTAATAAAATAATGGAATGACTAATTCTACAACCCAAAATGAATCCTATGAAATATTATTTTATATAAAGCTTCACCAAGTGATCAAAGCATGAGGGAAAGGATGGAATAGTCCTGATTCAAGGCCCTAAATAGGCAATTTATCCATTGTTGGCTCAATCAGTCAACATCAAACATTGTATATGGCCTATATAAGATGGAATGCTAGTAAATATGTAAAATAAAGACCTACCAATGGAAAAATTAATACCACATGTGAATATAAAACTATTATAACACACTATACTCGTATATAGGAATAGTCATTTTATTCATCTCAAAACATTACAAAGCTCAATCTTGGAAGACTTTAATCATGCCCAAAAGAGGGATATTAAAAAAATGGATTGGAGGACTAAATATATATCAAAATTGAAAATATATATCCAATGTGGCATAGAGGTAATAAGGATAAGTCAACTACATTTACAATTTATAAACAATAGTCTTTCTGGACATCTGCTTGTGCTTAGTGTCTTGCATGCTATTTACATGATCTTTGCATGATATTTTGGAATTGAAAACAAGGTGCTAGGACCCTTTTTTATTATGCAATATACTCGTTTATCATGTTAATCCATTATTTATTTAGGCAACTGATGTTTATGTAGTTGGCTCATGAGTTGGAACTCAAGATGAGTTGTGCATGAGGATGAAGTAATTGAAGCCTAGGTAACCCATCATTACAACCGGTTCCATATTTAAATGATGTGGAATATATTAAGAGGCATGATAATTCCAAATTATTTCTAATCAATAAAATTCTACCCCATTCTTCTTTACCTGATTAATAAAATAGGCCCACTAGGCCAAATTATGCCTAGTAGCCTAGATTTTCATGCTTGGTGGCCATTAAAAATCTAAATAAACATTTAAAACCTTAAAAAAGGATGAATTAAATACATGAAAAAATGACTCATATCATGGAAATGGTCCTTCTTGGCTTAAAACATCTATAAACTACTCAAATAAGTTAAATAAGTAGCTTTTTCCTTCATTTCTTATAGAGTGGTTATTTTGGATGAGATCCAAAGGACACTTTTAGGAATATTTATGAACATATTATGATTTAAATATGAATAAAAATTATTAGGATTCACTCTCCATGGATTGGAGTTCTTGTAAATTATATTTCACCTCATCTTTTGTGATTTTTTTCCATCAAAAACCTTTTTTTTCAAAATCTATACGACATCCATATAAATAATGGCCATGTACATGAATATATAAGATCATAATTCATTATAAAATGGATATTAAATATTTTGAATGAGTTTTTATGCATAATTCTTAAAATCTCTACAAATAGGTCTACTAATGGGGTTTTACCATTATTTAAGAGTACTTTTGGATCTTAACGATTACTCATAAATCCTAGGCCCTAAAAATCTGAACCAATGTCACAAAATTTTAATTTATTATTCCCTTTAACTACCCCAACTTATCCTCCCATGATTTTTTTTAATTCCAAGCTGTACATGTGAAATCTCATCTTAAGGTTTAAAATAGGCTCTTCAGGTAGTGTCTAGTACTCTTTGACCAAGAAGATAAATTATAATACTTCCTTATGGATCAAAAAAATAATACATATCTATTAGGATATTATTATTATTTTCATGTTGATTTTAAGCACCCTCATTACCTTACTTTATCTCCTTTTACCCCCTTCTGATGGTTTTGTCTTGAGATGTCAAGAACAAGCATAGGTGTCTACATAGTTTGTTCAATATATTGACTTCATGATGAGTTTATAGGATCATATGTACTATTTTAAACATTAATTACATGTATATGATGATTTCAAGTCATTATATAGGATTGATTAGGCCATTCCTCTTCACCTTACATAGAAACAACTCTTTCCCTTGACCTACAGACCTATCTACTCATGGAAATGAACCAAATGACCCTTTTTGATGGATTTATAAGTATTCTTGAGATATTTTAGGATACTATATTTCTTATCAAATCCTTTGAATGTGAAATTACCCTTTCTTCCCTTGCTTTTATATTCAAAATTATCTCTTTTTACCTGGTTCATACAGCTAAGGTACTACATATGCCAACCAACTAGTCATGGAGGTTATAAAGGTAGTTGAAAAGAACTTTAATTTCATTTTATATCTCAAACTCATTAACTAGATGCATAATTTATCTTCTTTTCTCCTTCAGGTAGTTATGAGGGTTTTGTAAAGGTTTTAGAAATCTAGATCTTCTTAAGGATTGTTAATAATATATAAACCTCTAATGATAAAACACTTTCCATTAACATTATATTTACCCCATCATAATTATTTAAAGTAATGATCTCCCTTACAAAATTCTCTTTAACATCTCTACATGGTGAAGTTGGGCTTCAAGAGGCTACGAAGACTATGTGTGCAGGGAAGGAGTCTAAGAAAAGGTGTCAAAATAATTTTTCTGAAAATGAATCACTCCAAAAGCTTATTCAAGGTTAAAATAACCATAAAAAATGTCTCAAATTCCATAAAATTAATAACTATCTTGTGAAAGAATAAAAAAAGATGACTATGCTCTTGTAGGGTTTTAGGCCTGTCTACTTACTTAAGCCCTCAAAGGTATGGTTTTCATATATTTTTGAGTGTGACCACCTAAAAAAGGTGTTTCTAATATGTAAAAACATCCTACCATGCTTATGTAACACTTTAATGAACTTGAAACCCTTTGTTTCAGCTTGAATCACCTCAAGAACCTTACATGCTTGCATTTTGATTGTGTTTAGACAAGTTGATGACTGTGTAAAAAAATGAGTATATACCCCTCTAAAATTACCTAAAAATTATTTTTTATATGTTTATCAATTCAAAAGTATCAACTCCACCAAATTTCATGATTGGGAGATGCATATTTTGGTTTGTAGGCTCTTTTTACCAAAAGTTACCTTGAGTTTCCTACATTTTCATGTCTTACTAGGCCCATGACTATTATTTTCCTATTTTACACCTTGCCTTCAGCTATAACATGATTAATTTTCCTTGTATTAAAAATTAATAGATTCCTATAAATGGTTTCATTCTCCATTTATCAACTTTCAACCTCATGCCACCTATGTATGACCTTATATCCTTCAAAAACGTCATTAAGTCAGTGTGCCCTCAATGGTATAGGTGTATATTTGAAAATAATGTAGGTATTTGGAATGAATTTTTTCCTTCTTGATGATTTTTAGATATTCAAAAACATTTTAAACCTCTTTATTATCTCCTTTTAGACATACTCGCTCCTAAAACACTTCTCTTATGTCATAAACATTTTCTTTTCCATACAACTATTGTATTGTCACCTTCAAATTCATGTGAGTGATTTAGTAGCTTCATAAAAGTTTGAAAATGAAAATTTTTATTTGAATTTAATGATATGTATTCATATATTAATTCTTTTATTTGAAAGGCATCTTGCTCATATATGACTATGAGAGGATAATGTCATTTGTATGGTTGTAGGTGCATGTGTGTTGACCTTGATTGTATCATATTAGTACATGGAGCCCCCATCATGATATATTTGGTCCCATTTCATAATTTATTTCTCCTATGACCTTTTCATGATCAAGATACTCAACCATATACCACTGTGTTTTTATCCTTCTTCATTCTTGGAAATATGATTGTGTTCATGTGGCTATAGGTATAGGTTTATAAGGTGTATGAATATAGTTCAATGTGCTTGGTAAGTATCTCATCCTTATAATGAGCTTATAAATTATATTTAAAATTAAAATAAACATGAAACTTCTTTTATATAGAATTATACCATCAACTTGGATGAACTAGATTGAAATAAAGCCTATATCCTTAAGTGGCTACAGGTATACCTTTTCTTAGGCTTATGACATGAAAAGAATATGTTTTTCCTTCAAGTCTCATAATATTCAACTTATATCAATTTATTTTTAATACCATGTCTTTCTTCACACCATACCACCATCATTACATAAATAGACCTTGTATATAGACCACTATTCATGATGTGATGTCCTTTATACAGATTATGATAGGATCTAAAGATGATTTGGTAATTTTCACAATACACAAGGTGAAAAGAGGTGTGAATATTATATTCACATGTAAAATTATCTCAGAACAATCTCATTTCCCTATTTTAGAGTTTATACCCTTAAAGTATCCATTAAGTATGGTTCACCTACTTGGTTGTAGGTCATCCTTGAAGCTAGTTTTAGGTGTCCTTTTCTGTTTATTTAGCCTTATTTGAACCTCAAATGTATCCTCATTAATTTATATATTGAAATTATTCATCTCCATGGTTAATTATTCATTTTATTGTCAATTTAGTCTCCCTTCATCTTGATAGGCTTTTTGATAAGGTTGAAACCCCTACTTACTATAGTTTACTTATGTATAGGCCTATATATGTAGCTTAAAGGACACTTGACTACCTAATGATGGTTAATAATAATTAATGAAAGGTGAATATGAACAAGAAGAATTCATTTTATAGATAACCTTCCATCATATATTCATACCGTGATGTCATCCTTTAAAAGGCCATGTCCTTTGTCAACTGAAGATAACTATGTATACCTCATTTATATGGATAGTGTGTGAACTTAAACTTATGGAATGATCAAAAGATGATTTGATCATTTTCTCTCTCATATTAAAGACTGATGTGATCAGTTTTTCATATAACTTTAAGAATATATATTCTCTATTTACCTTAGCTTATGGATTTCGTGAAAACTATGACTATGCTTTTAACTATAGGTCACCTTCTTAGGCTTATGATGATGTTTTCTGGGCCTACATATCCTCTTATTCACAACTTATGATTATTATCACCCGTTTTGTTATTATTATAGTAAATTAATGGAGTTGATATGAATGGAAGGTGGAATGATTAGTTGGTAAGATGAAAAAACCATGAATGAAGGGTGAAAGGAGCATGACACATAGTGATAAATGGTTGTGCATGATAGTGAGGATGGAGAAGGACAAGATGGAGATAAAAGATCATAAAATGGAAATATTAGAGTCACCTTGAAGAATATTATGCAATAATTATCCTATTTCATGAAACATATATCAATTTGGAGGCCATTCAAGGAGGATAGAAGGCTAAATTTGAAACCTAGGAATATGCTAAACACCATAACAAATGCTAAAAAACTTTAAGATTTACTAAATAGGGATTTTGAGGTGTTTGAGAATATAATAAAGGTATTTTTATATGAATATTTTTAATACTATCTTGATAAAACTATACTAGGTACATATTAATATGATGTATATCCCTACCATGAAGAAAATAAGAAAAGTTGAAACCCCCTCTCTCTCCTAGACCATATAATTCTCAACATGTTAACATACCAATTTTCACTCTCTTGAATTTTTGAGATATATTTGGTCCTAAAAATGTGGGAAAGGACTAATGGATTCCATGTAAATGTGATTCATGTCCCTAAGTAGCCTTGCAAACTTGAATTTTCTTGATATGATGCCCTGATGAGGAGAAATTGCAAAAAACTAAATGCCTTATTAGATGCAAGAATAATGATGTATGCTGAATTAAAATGTATGATTAATGAAAGAGAGATGACTAAATTTAGAACCAATTTATCTAATTTTAATCTCTCTGAGTCTAATTTCTTTGAAAAAAATTATGAACCTAGATTTTCTCTTTCATGGCCGTACCACCTGTAAACCTGAAGAGCTCTCCTTTTGTGCAAACTAGCAAGGTGAATGGAAGAGACCAATTTTGGGATTGTTTTCATTCCTTATACCATGAAATTATTATTTAATCCCTATTATTCCCTTATAATTTTAATCATGGATTCAAATGTATGAATGGTTGTATAATGTTGTACTTTTTAATGAAATATGCTTAAAAATGGGTTCTTTTTGCCTTTTATTGATAACACAAGTCTTTCACCACCATTTTAGTGCATGAAGAGATTAATAACAGTCATAAATGATATAATATCAAGAAAAAATTCATTTTAAATCTTTATGTAGCTAAACATGGCATGTAGGATCTATATTTGGACCTTTTTCCAAGCTTAAAATCACATTAAAATGACCTTTTCAAAGCATAAAACTTTTTAATAAGGAAATTACATGTAATTTAAGGTATTTTAAAGTATTTTTAAAGATTTAATTTCATTTTAAGGTATAAATTAATCATTTTTAAGATTAAAAATCCACTTTTGAGGCAAAACATGAGGTTTAATAAGGAGAATCGTGACTGAAAAGGCTTAAAATAGTACCATGAAAAGTTTTGAATTATAGGGAGTGAAATTTGGCCTTGACAAGACAAATTTACAATAGGGAAATAAATTTATAATCGAACATGTTCATATATGTTTTGGGAAGTGTATATAAAATATAATAATTCACGGATTGAATTACCCTAAATCTTTAATAGAAATCAAACATAGTATAAGTATTGAGAAAATATGAAAGAATGTACATGTTCTCATGATTTTATTATATGTTTTTGGTATTTTAATTTAAGTATTATCTAATTTTAGGAGTGTATTAATTTTAATATTTTTTTAAAACCTTATAATTATATTCTTCTTGGGGTAGATTTATAACCCTGTATCTTATGCTAAGAATAGGGTTGGTAAGAATGCATGTTTTTTGTTGGTACTTTTCATGGCCATGTTAAGATAATTTATAGTATTTTCTTAGGATAAATAATTTCTAGTATTTTCTTGGGATAAATAGTTTTATTTAACTGAATGGATGATGGGATATTTTATTGATAATAATGGAAATTACACTATTATTATCACTATCGAATCATTATAAATTTTAGAAACCTTTTTTTTTATTCATCTTGGGTGTTATTGAGATACTCTATTATGAGAAAGAGAAGATAACCTTTAGTGATTATAAAGGAAAATGAATTTGAAGAATAACATGTGTTTGACAAATTTCAAGAGTTAAGAAGGTCATACAAGGGATAATTTAAATATGATTGAAAATAATGGTGGCATAATAGCTTTAATGAGTTCACTAGAATACAATGATGATGAAGCTAAGGAGATGAGATGAGAATTTGGAGAGAAATGGGTGATTAATAAATTGATAATGCTAAGAGTATATGAATATAGAACATTTATATAACCCAACACAAAAGTGGGATAGGATTCATGTTAGGTTCACTAGAAAGTGTGTAGGATAAATATGGTAAAAAAAAGTTCTTATAATATAGGAAAATGAAGAAGACCGTACTGCATCTAGCACACATATAATACACCATTCCATAATGTGGGATGAGGATATATATAATGGTGATGTGTGTTGGAATATATTAAGGGATAGAACAAGAGAATATGCACATATAAGTTTCATAAATAAATCTAAGGTGTCATTAGATGGTAAAAAATAGATATAAAATAAAGTAATATAAATATATAAATTATTGCTAGGTAGTAACCATAAGGTATCTAATAGAAGAGATGTAATTATCTTATTAGATGGTAATGATGAGGTATAAATATATGAAAGAATAATGCATAAATACAAAATTATAATAAGAATACGAAGATCTAAGCATGGAAGTTAATAACATGCATGTATAATATATCCACCAAATTACACAGTGAAAGTGTATTGGGTTAGGAAACTTACCCTAAATTTAATTATCAACATATAAATATTACCCTTAGCTAAAATGGAATTTTGTGAAATATTTTATTCATGAAATTCAAGATTGAAATAAGAATACACAAGTATATTTAGTCAGAGAATCCAAAGACTAGGTCTACCTTATTGGTTAAAGTTATCTTCTTGATATCTTCAAATACCTTGTGAATACAAGTCTTCCTCAAGTGTAAGATTCTTAGCCTTAATTCCTTGTCATCTTACTAATTTATTATTTATTGTGAAATAATATTTGATTTGATGTATTTATTATGAAAAATGAAAAATTTAATTCTTATAATTATGTCCCAACCAATAAATAAATTTTATACAAATATACTTCATTGGTTAGCTTGATTATGTTGACCAAATAAGAATCAAACAAAAATGTCATTAGCTTATAAAAACCCAAAAATAGTCATAATAGAGTGGAAATGGGAAAATTTGTATCTAAAATGAAAAATAATAATATAATATGGAATGAATGAAGTGAACTATAGAATTCAATCATTGGGGAATCCATCATAAAACACTATGATTGGGCCCATGTACCCCCAATCTTAGGACATAGATTAGGATGTGCACACAAGGAGATTAATATATAAATAATTCCTATATGATAAATTTTAAATAAGTTAAAAATTACTTGTATATATTTATTATAATATATGATGTCATAAATAATACACAACTAAAGTGACTTACCTTTCTTATCACCATTTTTCATTATAATGTATTGGTTTGGTTTCATGTATTTATAGATAATGGGGCATTTAATGTATTTATTTCATTAACATGGATTAAATAATATAAATCATGAAAAAATATAAAATTTTATATAAAATTTCCTCTATAATAAAGTGATTTCAATTTAAGTGCTATTATGATCCCCTCACATAGGTTAACCACGAAGCGTTACATAACTACATACCCATGTTACATAACTACATACCCAATAAGCTAACCATATGACATAAAAAAAATTCACCTAAATTTCAAGTATCTACTCATCTATGTACCTAATTAATATTTTATTTTAATTTTGAAGTTTACTTCTTATTTTTATTGTTTCATGTTTTTTTGTTTTTTAATTTTCATTTCCAATTCTTCCTATGATTTGTGTACCATTCATATTGATTATTCATTTATTTCAATTGTTTATTTTTTAATTTTCAACCCATGACTTTGAAAATTTTATCCCATTATAAAATAATGTGTGATTCTCTCCATGATGATTACAAAATACATATTGATTACTTCACCACACTATGCAAATAATTATGATAGAGGTTGTGGGTTAGACATGATCCATCCCTTCTTTATTTTTATAGATTATTCCTTCTTGGATTATATTATAACATGATTTATTAATTTTTATTATTACTTAAACTATTATAAAATTTAATTTAGTTTATATTTGAAGTGATACATGGTTACACATGTTTTCATCTGATGATTATTTTCCTATTTTAGAGTTTATTTATTTTTTATCTATTCTTAATTGGTGATATTATTGAGTCAAACATAATATATACATGTTTATAAATATCGTTATGGATTCATAGTGACCCTAGATAAATCTTATACCACCCAAAAATTATTTAAGTTCTATGTTTTTAGTTTAATTTATCATTTTGACCCTCTATTTTCTTCTCCCTCCTGATCTAGTATATATTTTATGTGTTTTGTATTTTGCTTCACATTTTCTTTGTGAATTTTTATATAAGTCATTTTTATTGATTATATAACTTTTAGTGTGTTTTATATGTTATTGACTCTATAATATGTTGGAAGTACAATGATTGAGAGGGGGGGATGAATTAGTCTCTTCAAAACATTCTTTCAATTCCTCATGAACCATTACATCAACATATATATCAAGCGATGCATAAGCAATAAACCATACAAGCATGAAATATGATTACACAAGATAACACATCATATATGTGTGAAAAACTCAAGGGGAATAAAAACCAACTGATCCCCACAAATTGAATATAGTCCTATAAGTCAAAATATCACAATTTAGTGAAGCACCAAATCCACATGGAGTAACAAGCCCAACTAGTCAAGCACAAACCCAGCTAGGCTTTAACAAGTACCAAATTATAAGGAGGAACCAATACCCTAAATGAATCAACATAAAATCAGCCACTTAAAACCTTTGATCAAAATAATAACACCTTATTCATCATACAATAGATAATGGTCACCTTCTTTATCTCTTCTTTCTCTTCTACTCCTCTCAAACTATTTTCTAGCCTTCTTCACTCAACTAGCCCTCTTCTTGACTTGATTAAGTCATAATATCTTAATTTTAATATACATAACCTCTATAAAATATTAATCACAATTTATTTACACTCTTAAAATGATCCATAAGACCTCAATCTACTTACCAATGTGTTATTTTATTCGCTTTCTCTTTTCTTACTTAAATAGACCTAAAGTTGCCTTATATATATACAAGTCTCTTGCTCATATGCCTCTGTATAATCCATATAAACTTGCATAATTTAATTAACATTAAAATAGTTCTTATAATAAATTTCATAGATGAATCAATCATTATAATACATCATCCACAACTTTAAATACCAAAACCTCATTTAGGCCTTAAGGAGACCTAATTTAATTAGGCCTTCATTATTACACCTTACACTTTGATATCCTTGGAATGATTTAAGAATACACACATAGTATTACAAATTAATATACCACTCAAATATACCCCCACTAATCTCATCTTAGGTTCATGACACTTTCTAGCTCCAACCACCACTTGAAGCAAACAATTAGTACTATTCACATTAGGCTTTCACACACATATAAAGGTCTATCTTGAACAAATATAGATAACATATTAATTATATACAAAAAATTGATAATAAATCAAACACATATAACCTAAAATAACTTAATAAAATCACCATGTTATTTATAATTCACAACTCAGGGCAAAATGGCTTAAACACTTCTTTGCAAATAACCCACTCAAAATTGCTAAAACACTCCAAAAACCAATCACAAACAAATTGATCTTCAAAAACTAAAAGAACACTTTAAATGAACACTAACACTTTAATAATATCCATTAACATATCTATACCACTCTAAAATAAAAAATAACAATGTGTAATGTCAAATGTTAGTCTTACATTCCAATATTTTGACTTCACTACATATAGTCAGACCAAAACCAGATAAGCCATTTTGACTTTAACATTTTGACAAATTTAAATGACCATAATTTTTTTTTAAAGAATGGATAGGAAATATAATTCCATAAAAATATCACTATGCACTCCAATTCATCATTATTTCATGAAATCATACCAAAAACTAACTTCTCAAACTATCTTAGTTTTCGATTGATCCTATTCATTAGACTTGTTAGCGACTAGCTAACTTTGATGACCAGTTTATCATACTTTAGGGATATAACCTATCCAAAACAATTCATGGACATGAAAAATGAGTCTCAAGATTCATCCTCCATCCATTTTAATATTTTGACTTAGTTAACACTAACTTCTACAATAAATCTCTAAGAAATTAGCACTTTCCTATAAGATCTACTCACACACCTAACAACTCAATCACACCTATAGGTACCTAGGAGAGTATAATAAAAAATATCACCTAGGTATAACAATCCATTATTATCACTTTTGATCAACATATTCAACATTAGGTATTTATTAGGGTTTTAAGAGGGTTTAAACTTGTTTCCATTCTTAACAATCATTCATAAATCATAGCCCCTCAATACAAAAAAAAATACTTAAAATTTTGAATTAGGACCCTTCCCAATATACCATGAATATCTTAGGTTCTAATTTAAATTTTTGAAAAGATGATGAGCATAATAAAATCCATCTTAGGTTGAGAACCCTTCATTATATACACTTGAGATGCATCTAAATAACTTTTCATGCCTTGTCCTTCACACTATGAACTCAAACTGAATGAAAAAATTGAAATATAATACTAACTTCTTAAAATACTTAAATAATATAAAACACTCTAAAATTTTATCATGAACCCTCATGAGGCCTCTCTCTCTCTCTCTCTCTCTCTCTCTCTCTCTCTCACTCACTTAGACTTAGACCTATAAACCACATTAGGCCTTAAAAATGACCTACATTCCTCTTTCCATGCACTCTCCACCACTATAAAATACTCAAAAACCTATCTCATTATTAATAATTTCCATACATCCTTCACATACCTTGACAACTAATCATGACACCTCATTAGGCTAGGTAGGGTCTAGAAGTGGTCTAGATATAGACTTGGTCTGAAGGTCCTACCCCTGTAGGCTCACTTTGAGAGTCTCATGAGTGATAAAATTACTCACATAAATGTTCAATAAAACTTATAACATCACTTATTATTTTATACACTCATCTCACCAAGCCACCATGCTCATACCTTTTCACAAGGTCCCTTCATGACATGACTAGTGCCATGACTAGGCTTCTTAAGCACTTGAAACTTGGAAAATGACCTTGAAAAACTTATAAAATTATATAAACTTTAATTAAATTATCACACAATTCCAAAAAACCTCTAAAAATATTTTTCTTACTTAATTAACCAAACTTCACTATGTACACCTTCTCATAAGGTCTAGACTAGGCTTCTCAAGATACCTTGTACTCAATAATTAGTACTCAAACATGCTTACATAAATGATATCAAACAATAACAATATTTAGTTATAAATCTCACACCACTAAAATAATATCTCTTATAATGAACATTATCTCATGACTTCATGTAGACCTAGAGCCTTATAACCATGATTTAATGCTTACTTGACCATCATACCTATCTGACAACACTGACAACTTCAAGATGACCTAAAAAGTAACATTAACCTTAACATTAACCAATATAAGAGACATTAGTTTCTTTAAAATTTTCTATTTCCTTTAAATTCACTTTTTCCTTCAAATTATCACTTTCCTTTAAATGCATCTTGTCACATGGCTTCCTTGTCACATCAAGCACACAAGCTCATACCTCAAAGACCACTCAGCATGAACCTTCACAAGATCCATCCATTTTGAGATTATTTAAAAATATATGCCAATAAACTCCCCCTTTTTATTAATGGAAAAACATTCTTCAATCTAATTACTATCATCTCCCCAATTGTGGTCAATCTCCCTTAATAAACTTTATCCCCCTTTGACATTAATGATAAAGAGTCATACACATTGTAACTTTTGAAACCACTCATTCCCCCTCTTTGGAAAAAACTCTTATAAACTTTAAAATAACTTAGATCTACCAAAATATTTGTATCAATTAAATAAATAGTGACTCCCCCTTTGTGTTTACAACTCTTCTATGTTTGTCAATAACTACACTTGGAGCTTACAAACAACCTGAATAACTCCCCCTCAAATCAAACATCCACCATGATTATACTAACTGAAGAGTTTATCATTGAATCCTAATGGAGTCAAACTTTTCCATAGGGAAATAAAACAACACAAAATCATAAGATTCCTAGATATTGATGCTCTCACAAGACTACATATCTTTTAGGATATTTTTAGGCTTGATTAACACTTTAGGCTTGACATCTTTATCAACCATTTGATCAATAGTATGAGATGATAAAATATGTTCCATACTTGATTTCACATCTGAAGTATATTCTATCATAGTTAATATTTCACTTGATCTTGTAGTCTAATCATGACTTACCTTTACTATCTTTGGGTACCACACATTCATTTGCCTTATCTCTTGCACTCTACGGGCTTCAAACCTCTTGTTTTGACTTGATGACCTTCTAACTCTATCAAGATAGAATATTATAATGTGTCTCACATTATGAAAACTATAACAAACAACCTCATTCATTCATTTTGACTAATGATTTCTTTTATAATCCTACGCATATTCATTTTTAGAGGGTCTTCTACACTCTCTTGCTTTATGACAAAACTAATTACATGAAAAATGGTAACCATTGAATGAATTACAATACATTATAGCATTATGATATCTGATTGGTCTCTTCATTAGATTTATCCTTTACTTGAGCTTCCTCCTTTTCGTATTTTTTGAAACCAACCCCTATCTTATCACTTGCAGACATCTAACTACTTAAGATGTTATCTAGAGCATCAATACTCTCTTCAAACTTCATAAATGTCTTGAAATTTCTAGTTGATTGATACAATTCAAATTTCAAAGATTCTATTTTATTTCCATGCCTATTGCATTCTTCTTCATTAGCCTTTAGGCTAGTAGTCACTATCTCCATCTGAGTTTCAACTTGATTGATGATCTCATCATTCTCTTTGGATGTGTTACTAAGTCTCTCTTAAAACAAAACAATATTCTCTTCATATTCCTTAAATAATGATCTTGTTTGTTATTTTTCCTTCTTTGAAACTTCAACTCCTCTAGATCGCTCAAATTCAACCTCAAGGTTAACCTCAACCTCTTCTTCATTTGATTATTCATCATCCATAAGGCCTTTTAATTTTGAACAATCCTCATTATTTGTTTATATATCCATGAATAAGGTTTAATAGTTTTCATGTTCATGTTAATTATTGTCATCATCACTATTATATATACTTGTGCCACTTAAATTAGATGATTTATTATCTTATTTGTTATATAAACTTATATTATTCTTGAATGACCCTTTCCCACATTCATACTTCCTAAAATCCTTCTTGTTTTTGTCATGTTAATAAGGCTTCTTATCATCACCATGATGTTCATCATGTTCTTCATCATGCTTAATCTTATTTTTTTTAGGATACTTTGATGCAAATTGACTAATATTATCATAGTTGAAACATTTGAGAGTCAAATTACACTTGTAATTACCAGATCCAAACCTTAATTTCCTAGTAAACATGGCTATCAATTCATCATCATGAATATCTAAACATACCTCATCCTTGACCTTCTTAGATTTTGACTTCTTCTTAGCTTTTAATGTTGATTCCTTTTTGGGATGTCTTCCTTTATTTATTCTCATCTCATAGGTAGTCAAGATGCCATGAAGCTCATCCATCTCCATCTTGTCTAAATCTTGCATCTCTTCAACTTAAAAAACCTTATAATAAAACTTGGGAGTTAGTGATCTCAATAAATTTTGAAAAACTATAGACTCTTTCACTTATTTTCCTAATACTATAATTACATTGGCCATTTAATCAACCATTAAGATGCAAGATGCAATGCTTTCATATTCCTTAATAATCAAACTTTCAAACTACCTTTTGTGAGTATGAAATTTATCCATGTTCACCTTGTTGTCTCCTTCATAGATAGTCTTCAACTTGTCCCATATCACTTTGGATAAATAATCATGTATCACACTCATAAAATCTACATCTAATAAGACACATAGAATGGTATTCATTTCCTTAGAATTTCTCTCACTCTCTTTCTTGCCTACTACATTAATTAATTATGTAGGAGGTGGAGTGTATCCATCCATAGTTGACTTCAATATGTCATGGAAAATTATCATTATATATTTCCTCATTATGATGATAAAAAATTAATAATTAGTCCCATTTTATAATGGATCCTTAGTGGTAATGAAACCTCTTCAAGCTTGGATACTAGACATCCTCACTTATAGGATCCCCTTTAGGTTGTTAGCCCACATCAAAGGAACATTATATGATACCAAATGTTGGAATAGAAAAGAATGATTTGGGAGGGGGTGAATTATTCAATTAAAAACTTTATTTTAATTCCTCATGAACCATCATATGAACATATAAATCAAGTAATGCATAAATAATCAACCATATAAGTATAAAATAAGATTACAAAAGATAACACATCATATTTATGGAAAACCCTCAAGGGAATAAAAACCCATTGATAATTATAAATGGAATATATTATTATAAGTTAAAATTTCACAATTTACTGAAGCACCAACTCCACATGGAGCACCAACCCCTACTAGCTACCAATTAGGCTTTAACAAGCACTAACTTGTAAGAAAGAACAAAACCCCTAGATGACTTATCACAAAATAATCCACATGAAACCATTGATAAAATTAAAAACACCTATTTTATTATACAATAGATGATGATCACTTTATTCATCTTTTCTCTCTCTTTTCTACCCCTCTTAAAATGTCTTCTATGCTTTTTTGCTCAACTAGCTCTCTTCTTGACTTGATTAGGTCATATGACCTAGATTTTCATGCTAAAAACCTCTATAAAATATTCAAAATAGTTTTTGTACAATCTTAATATTTTCTATGAGACCTATTTATACTTACCAATGTGTTATTTCATTCACTTATTCTTTTCTTATTTAAATAGACCTAAAACTACCTTGTATATATATATATATATATATATATATATATATATATATATATATATATATATAAGCCCCTTGCTCATATACCTCTTGGTAGGAAATATACACTTTAAAATTATCAATAAAATTAAAATAGGTTTTATAACACATTTCATACATGAATCAATAATTAAAATATTTTTTCCATAACTTAAAGTACCAAAACCTCTTTTAGGCTTTAAGGAGACCTAATTCAATTATGTGTTCATTAGTACACATTACCCTTTGATCTCCTTAGAATGATTTAAAAATAAACATATGGAAATAAAAATTAATATAAAATTTTTATATACCCACATTAATATCATATTAATATTTTACTAATGATACTTTTTGTCTCCAACCAACAATTGAAGCACATCATTAGTACTGCTCACATTAAGCCTTCACACATGCAAAAAGGTTTGTTTTGAAAAAATGAAGATAAAATATTATTTATACACAAAATCATGAAAATAAATAACATAAAAAAACCTAAAATACCTAAAAAAACATCAATTAAGACTTCACAACTTAGGTAAAAATGACTCAAACATTTATGTATAAATATCCCACTCAAAACTGCTAGAACACTCTGAAAACTAGTCATGAACAAATTAATATTAAACACATAAAATAAAACTTCCCATCACCAATGAAACTTTAAAAATATAATTTTACATCTATATAAGACTATAAAATTTAAAAAATCACAATGTGTAATTTCAAATGTCAATTTTTCGTCTTGTAGACCAATCTTTTGACCTCACTACAGATAGTCAAACTAGAACCAGACAAGCTATTTTGGATTCAACATTCAAAACACTTTAAATAACTATCAGACCTTATAAAAATTATTTATAGGACAAAAAATTCCTGAAAAAAACACCATGCACTCTAATGCATCATTATTTCATGAAATCATACCAAAAACCAACTTCTTAAACTACTTGGGTTTTGCATAATTATTCTTCATTAGGCCTATTAGTGATTGACTAATTTACATGAATGTTTTATCTTAATTTATTGATTTAACCTATATATAAACATTCATGGAAATGAAACATGATTATAAATCTTCATCCTCTATCCATTTTCATAATTTGACTTAGTCATCACTAACTGCTACTATAAATCTATGAGAAATTAGCACTTTTTTGTAGGGTCTACTCACACACTTGACAACTGAATCCCACCTAGAGGTTCTTGGGAGAGTTTAATAAAACCTAAAATATATTAGCTAATAATTCGAATCAGTTATGTGCACTTTTTATCAACATATTCAACATCAAGGCCTTAGTAGGGTTCTAAGAGGGTTTAAACCCATTTTCATTCTTAACAATTGTTCATAAAGCATATCCCCTGAATCCAAAAATAATTTATTAGAATTTTAATAGGGTAACGTCAACCATATACCATGAATATATTAGGTTCCCATGCAAAGGTTTGATGAGCTAATGAGCATAATAAAATCCTTCTTGGGTTGAGAACCCTTCATTATGTGCACTTCAGAGACCTCTAAAAAAATGCATGTCCTGTCCTTCACAATAAGACCTCAAACTACATGAACACACGTGAAACAACATACCTCATCTTTTTAAAATTCTTACATAATCTCAAACACTCTAAAATCTAATCATGACCCCTCAATAGGCCACACTCTCTCTCTTTGCTCAATTAGACCTTGACCTACAACCCAAATTAGACCTTTAAATTGACCTTAATGCCTCTTTAAATTAAATCTCCAAAACTATAAAATACTCAAACAACCTCTCTCATTATTAATCACTACTATACATCCTTCACATTCCTTGAAAATTGATCATGATTCCTTATTAGGCTAAGCAGGTTTTATAAGTAGTCTAGATGCAAACTTGGTCTAAAGTTTATACCCTATAGTCTCAACTTGAGACTCTCATGAGTGCTCCAATTCCTCACATACATGTTAAACAAACCTCATCACTCATGCCTATTTGAACTCATCTCACCAAGATACCATACTCATACCTTATCACAAGGTCTATTCATGTGATGACGAGGATTATTAATCATTTAAAACTTGATAATTGACCTTGAAACAATTCTAAAAGTATTTAAAATTTACTTAAATGATCAAAAAATTACAAAAATATCTCATAATATTTTTCTTACTTACTTCATCAAACATCAATATGTGTACCTTCTCATAGGGTATAGACTAGGCTTCTCAAGACACCTTATACTAAAGAACTAGTACTAAAACATGCTTACCTCAATGATATCAAAGAAGAACACTCTTCATACAAAACTCTCATACCAATAATAAAATATTATTTCTTATCAACATTATCTCATGACATCATATAGACCTAGAGCCTCATAGCTATGCTTCAATGTTCACATGACCATCATACCTCTTTGTAACAACACTGACAACTTCCAGCTAACTTAGACCTTGACATCAACCAACAAAAGTGACATTAGTTTCCTTAAAATTATCTCTTGCCTTAAAATTATCTATTGCCTTCAAATTCATCTTTTCACATGGATTCCTTATCACATCAATCACAAAAGTTCATACCTTAAAGACCACTCACCATTCACCTTCATAAGATGTACCCTTTTTGACATGAATGACAACATGCCAACATAGTATGTTTCTTTTATTTTCCATTTTCCTACTATGTGTGCTTATTATTTTTTTTAATGTACCTGTCATCATTTACCTATAGTGGATTCGTTAATAGTATAATTTGTGTCAGATGTTTTTTGTGTGTGATTTGATTACTCTATTTTATCCATGCATTGCATTGGTTGAGTTTTTAAGTGTGTGATTTTTTTAATTATATAATCCACGTGTAATATTGGTTTCACTTTTTATTCTACATGTGGTGTTATTTATATATTTTTGGTGTGGGAGGATTGCTATATACTTAGTCTGATGTGATTTCTATGTGATTTGTGTGTTTACCTTACTTTTATTATTAACTATGCATTAGTATGATTGATGTAATGATATATATCATGATCATTATTTATTTATTTTGTATGTCCATGTTTCTTACATTTCAAATGTTCCTAGTTTTCATATTATTATTGTGATTCATTAACTATATACTATCTATTAAGAGTATGATACACCCATGTTTCACTTATTATATGTTGCCCACATCAGGGTATACTATATTTTATGTTTTCATTATTTGTACATTATGGTAGATTACTTGCACCCTCATTTATTAACCTCTACCCATGTGGGTGAAACCTATTATTACCTTTACATATATTTATTATACATAGTCATATAAGAGTTGAGTTTATTATTATTAATGTGTTTATAAAATCATAATTTGTATTAGAAACTTAATAATGGTATTTCTGACTAAGAATTATTATACAAGATTTGTGCATACACAATTGAATATTGATCACTATATCTCTTAGACAACACTCATCTATGTTCATATCCTTCCCAATTTTTAGTTATTTAAACACAATATTTCACTAGTCACTCCCTAAATACCTCATTATCTCATTTAGAATATCTTTTGAACTTAAATCATTCTTTCATGTTTTCTATACATCTCTAATCTTACTTATATGGATGTATCCTACCGTATCCATCCACATTGGATAGATATATTTTTGAACACTTTAATAGGTATTTTATAATATTATAATCCTTCTTATGGGTCATACTATAAATTTAGCATGTAATTTTAGAATGAATTTATACCATGAATTGAGTATCTATACAAATAAATCTTAAACCCAATCTTATGTATACCATAAATCCTCCATAAATAAATCCACTCAAAGGAGTAAGTCCTAAGATAATTATGGATACCATTGTAAGGTCAAGAACATAGGTTTTGAAGTGTCAAAATTCATACTCAAGATTGCACTGGATGCTAGTATTACACTGATTGCAAAAACATAGTAGGTAAGAAATTGTCATGAATTTTCAGCCCTATTAAAAGTTTTGGAATGTATGAATCAATCAAAAATTAATGTGGAGTCATTAGACTAATCTCAACTCATCCTAATAACACATTATTATAATGAAACCTTAGTGTCAAAACTGGAGATTGGGGTTGAAATATATGAGAATAAAAACAAAACTATCTATGGTAGATCAAATGTGTATGAATTCAAATGAGTAAATTTAAATCATAGGAACACTAATAAAAATTGTAACATTCTTGTAAGGATCTCTCATATGAGTTTAGTACTCTATAGAGGATTTTCCCTACAACATATGTCTAACAAGAACCAAACTTATCCTTGTAGGTGTATACATTCTATTTTAAAATTTACATGATCACAAAACCATTCTAAACCTCTATGATTATTGTATATGTTCATAGATGAGAAAACATATAAAAAACTAAGTACCCTATCTTCTAGGTCATTTCCATAAATAGTAAATTGTAATAAATCAATAATAGTCCACTAGTTACCCTTATATTTGTATGTAGACTACTATATCTTATGAAATTTGAATATTCTATAGTTTTTTAATATTTTAAAAATTTAAATATAAATATTTGTGAATATATTGTTCTAAAAAACATATAAAACCTTAAGCTCATTTATAATTTTATCCTTTTGCCTTAGGGTGTTATATTTTTGTATTTGCATCTAATTTGTAGAGTTAATTTTAACTTTCCCATCATAGGTGATTGTTTTAACTTAATTTGGATTGATACTATGTCTAATTTTTATTAGATATGGTAAATAAATAGGCTTTTAAGTATCTTGTAACCATTACATAAATGAAAATATAAATGAAAAAGATCCAAAAAATAGATAGTAGATAATCAACTACCTAGGCTCTACCAAATATCTGCACAAAGCTAGCCAAAAACCCCTATGAGAGAAAACCATTGAAAAAAAAAGGAATATACATTAGAAATACCAAGACAATTAATATGAAAATTTTATATAATTAATTAGTGTAGTGGCATCAATGTCCTTTTTTATCTTCTTTGTTATTTTATTCTTTACTCACCCCCTAGTGAGTTTATATAGGCCTTCCATGATTTCTTATAGATCTCTCTTCTTGGTGAGGCCACTAGGGCCTTTCTTCCCACCCTTCTTTGCCTTGGATTTAAGTTTCTCCAAATTTTTAATTTTTATTCCTCAATAAATTTATCTTACTTAATGTCTAGGGCATCCTCTAATGCAAGGTAAATAATCCTATTGGAATTTTTACTAATCATACCATTATGCTTTTCATTTGCCTCTAACTATATATTGTCCATCTCCTAGATTATAACTTATTATTTGGACTCGATACAAGTTTCTATTTCTTGAGAGATTTTGAGTTATATATTTTTGATATTGGCCTCTAGTTTTATAATTTTGAATGTCCTGGTTATGGGTTCCTCCCTTTTATCAATAATATCTTAATCACTACAATTTTTTCCTTACCTTTTCCTTTATATTTAATAATGTCATAGATTGAAGAAGTAATTGAGTCAATTCTAAAAAAAACCCTATTAGTATTAATATTATTATTTATAGTCTCTAGAATACTCCCCTCACCTTTTGTAGTCTCCTTATTCCTATCCCTTTGGTGGCTAGAGCAGGTCTACTTCCAAGATTCCTCTTCCAAAGTCACCAAGATCTCTTTTGAGTCCTTAATTCAATCTTACTTAGTAGAATTTTCTCCATCTTTACCCCACATAATTTTAGCTTTCTTGATGATAAGGAAGATTAAATATTGATGGAAAATATCCTCCAAATTATTGTCCTAATAAGCCGTAACTGAATTCTCAAGGGAGCAAACAAGAAATATAGATAACTTGTTTTAAAATTACCTCTAAAATGGTTCATTAACATAAAATTATGGGAGTAAAATATATTGTACTTGCCTCCAATGTCAATTAGTTAATAATGTTATAAAAAATATTGGCTAAGGAAAATACAATTTCATTATTAGGTAAATCTTATTCATTTTTGAAATCTCCTCTTTCTTCTTACAAAAATATTCATAAATTTACTCTTGTGGCACTTATTGATGAATCCATACTATGACTCATTATAACCATGATATATCATCCTTCATAGCCATAAATATTCCATTCGAGTTTAGCATTGCATGTAGTATTGGATTATAACTAGTCTAAGGTAGAAGATGAATGTTTTTATCTCTTTAAGCTTATGTGAGTCTGAGTTAGCATTCTTTACATAATGTTATAATTATTTGCATGTTTAGTATTCCATATTTGATATGTAGAAGTATTATAGAATCTAAATAGGAGTTTTAATATGATCTCATGAAGATAAGGAAGTGTCATGACCATGAACTGATCATTTGAGTGAAGATCTATATTTTCTCAGGCATTCTATGAACCTTGATAGACAGCTAAAGATTGTGATAGTCAAGCTAAGGATCTTGACAGTTGCACTATGGACTCTCACATCACTCTATTGACTCATCCAAAACATGTTTTGAGGTATTCCAAAAGTTCCTTCAAATAATCCATAATGATCCAAGAATCGTTTATATACTTTCTATTTTTACATATGTCTATATATATATATATACTTATATTTATGTGTAACTTTCCATTTATAGATGCTAGTAGATATGGGTTACAAATTCAGATAAGATGATATGGAAACATTGTATATAATATTTGGTAACCAAATATGGTTAGAATAATCAATTTTAAATCCCATGAGGATGTTTCCAACTACGAGTGGATCTTTTTTCAATGCTCTTACTTATTTTGGCTATATAAACCTATCTATATGAATATACTCGTGTCTAGTTAGTTAAGTTGTTAACTAGTATTTAAGAAATTTAATTTCCTTTGTATTCAATAAAAGGAAAATCCAAGCTCAATATATATAAGTGAAACATTTTAATAATTGTCCTTTTGAATACAAATTTTTTTTGTGAGAGAGAATACTCTTTCATTTCTATGCATTAGTCAAGATAGTTTTCTAAAGACTGAGTTGTTTTGACCTTGAATCCAAGGGTGAACAAGGGCCCAATCACTAAGGAGATAGGATGCATGTAATTTTGGTATTTATAATTTATTTATTATTATTTTTTAATAAGAATTAATATAAATGCTTTGTGTGATTGGATTGATAACCTACAGGTCAAATAGACTTTTAATGTATGTGTGTTTTATAAAAAGAATTTATCATTTCTTCAATTTCAATAATATTCATTCTAGAACTTATCTTAAAGAGTGGATTGATATTTGATTTCAGCATGTTTACTTTTAAACAACATTGTGTGATTTATTTCAAAGCATTTCATTCATTTTGGTGTGTTTAATTTTTGAGCAAGTGTTTTTATTTCAATCATTTAGTCAATACATTAGGAAGTAGTAACTCAATATAGACCAACACATAAAATCCCCCAACCAACAATATTAGCTGAACCTAATAAACACCTTGTTATAGATAGCCTTGGACATTGGCCCTGATAAGAAATGGAACCAACATATATTGGTTAAATTAAGGGAAAAAAATGACTCCCCTAATTTTTTAAATCATTAATAGGGACTTCTTATAAAGTGTTAGTAAGGTAAACTCTTAAGATAACATTAAAAAAACCAAAAAAGTAGAATAAATTACTCTCTTATTAAATACAGGTATATGAATAAGCAAAGGGATTCACAAGGAAGGTTTGTTTTAAAATATCCTCATCCTTTTGGAGAGAGAATCAAGGTACTTAAAAAAAAGATAAAAATCTTGATAAAAGAAATAAATGAGTCTTTAGGAAGTACATCCCAGGATCTAGAGGAATCTTCCTCTACAAAAGATAAACTCTCAAATAATGAACAAACATAAGACCTTGAAGGATCTCCTCCTCTCATAGAGCCCTATTTAAAATGGGTGAAAATATAGGTCATGTATGAAACCCTAATATGAATCCTCTTAAGAAGACTTTCTCTTACCCCATCATATTTTAGAATGATGATCAAACAACAATGAAAAACATTTTCCCATCTAGTCTACCTAATTTTTTAGGTATGTCCTCTAAATACCTAGACCAATTCCTTTTTGAGTCTAAATTTCTTTACCAAATGTATTATTACATTTTAGACAATCAAACATTGAAACTCTTTCCCTTTACTTTCAAGGAAGAAGAAATGAGGTGGTTTATGGGCCTAGTAGAAAACTCTATCAAAACTTGGAGAGAAATGGAAATAATATTCCTAAATAAATACAAAGATTTTTTTATGATTAGGGATAAAAAATAAGAATTCTTCAAGATAAAACATAATGAATATGAGAACCTTGAATATTATCTAGACTAGTTTGCTTTTACCCACAATAGGTGTGGATATGAGCTATAAAAATAAGTGATCAAAATTGTTTTCCTTAAAGGATTTGATGATTCCTCTAGGGATATATTTAATCTCATGGGGAAGGGAAATATTACCAAACCATACTTATAAGAGGTTACACAACTATGTACCAACTACCTTAGGACAAAACCTAGAAGTAGGAGAGCTAAACTAGGGAAATATAGTGATGTAAGCTAACTCATGGAGGAACTAGAAAATTTTAAAATAGATATATTGGTTCAACTAAAAACAAAATAATATGGATTTAAAGCTAGATCTAAATCTAACATTGAACCACTAGAAATATATTGTCCAAAGTGTAAATTAAAACATGCACTTAGATATTATCCTCTAGACAAAATAAAAATCTTTGGAATATCTGATGCCCAAGATCATGATACAATAAATTATAGTCACCTTAATACTCTTAAGAACTATTTAAAATATAATATATAGACTATAGATTAAGTAAACTATGTACAAAGATAAGGAAATGCCTTCCCACAAAATCAAACATAGTATTTTGGATCAAAGATTCTTTTACATATTGACTTATGCCTCCACTTGTTTGGGCAAAAACACCTTAGTGGTGAAGCCAAGAATGAATTCACAACCATAGATGCTTCCAAAACCTATTAAATAAACATAGATACCTCAATCTCATCATCAACCCTAGGTAAATAAACCTTGGACCCGAACCCAAACTATAATCAACAACAAATAAAGTTTTCACAACAATAAGCATTGATGGCTCCTCTGAGAACTTAAGAACCCCATACAGAGTAAGTAAACCAACCTCATATACCTACCCATCCAATATCAAATAAAAATAATGGAAAGGTTTATGTAAATAATCAAGGTGAAACCATAGGGGTAGGCATTATTGAATGTGTAGACATGTATCTTAGGTTAGGAAAAACATTACATGAACCTTAGATTATCATCATAGAAATGCCTCATAAAAAAAGTAAACAAAATAAACTAGTGAAATAATAAGAGTTATAAGAGAATCTTGGAAAGATAGAGGAAGTCACCACAACTCCTCCACTTGTTCAATTTATAAAATGATTGAAGGAAGTGGAAGACAAAAGAGAATCTAAATTGATTGAGGAACTTAGAAAACTCAATATATAAATTCCATTATTGGAAGGAATTAGAGACATTTCAAAACTTAATAAAGTGATCAAAAATTTGCGTATTAAGACACCTAGTATGAAAACTCAATATCATAATATTATACAGGTAGATGGAAAGCTTTCTAATTTATTAGCATGTAAGCTACTTTTACCTAATTATGGGGATCCATGGAGTCCTATAATTTTTTAAATTATTGGAAAGAAAGATATACCAAATGTATTGGTGGACTTAGGAGCTGAAATTAATGTTATGACTACTAATACCATGAAAAATATCTCTAATAGATATGAAACCCACCATCACAATATTACAAATGATAAATCATTCCACTATTAAACCAAAATGCATCATTTATGATATAACATTAACTATATAATCATGGGATTACCATATTGATTTTATTATTCTCCATCATATAAGACATATTAGATACCCATTGATCCTAGTAAGGCCTTGGTTAGCAATATTGATAGCTCTGATTGATTGTAGATCAAGAGATATGACCATCTCAAGTGGTTTTAAAGTAAAGCACATTTATTTATATCCACATGCAAAACCATTAATCTATCTTGTAAAATAGTTATTGGTAGGTGAACCTAAATAGAAACATGATAGTATATCCTCTCTAGATATGGTCATAATCACTAATCACATGGAGTAAATAAAGGATTTAGCAATAAGTATCTAAAATTCTATGGATTTTAATATTATAATTATAGACTTTAATAGGGGATCCTATAATGAGAGAACTTCCTATCCTTTTGAATATCCATCATTTCCCACCTCTTATAGCATTATGTATGACCATAGGGACATCCAACATAATGTTATGCAATGGTCACATGAAATTTAAAATACATTTTTGATATCCTTTTATTGTCCTCTAGCTGGAGTGATTTCTTTAAGAGGAAAATTTGTCAAAGATGTTGTCATATTCCATGTGTTGTGGCCACATCCATATCCTCTCAACTATTTGATGAGTGAATTCAAGAAAATAGATTCTTCTCATCTAGGCACTAAATAAATAACAAAAACACTGGGGAAGTTACTCAACATAAGTGGCTAGTTGATAAATGATAAAGAAGTAAAGGTCTTTGATTTAGTTTAATAACATACTAAATATTTTCTTGGTAATTTCAAGACATGAAGGGAATCCATCCAATTGTATGTACCCAACATATCTACTTAGAGAACATTAAACTATTAAGGTGACCTCTAATATTACTTAATCTTACTTTAAGAGACACTATAAAAATTGAGAGATAAAAGTTGTTATAAGTGTCATTAATTTATCCTATTTACAACAACCATTGGGTCTCTCCATTGGTTATTGTTTCAAAGAAAAATGTTAAGTGGAGAGTATGGATAGACTACAAGGAATTGAGTAAATCAACAATGAAAGATTATTTTAATTTACCCTTTATTGACTAATTACTTGATAAAATATTAGGTAAAATATACTTATATTTCTTGCATGGTTTGAGTGGGTACAATAAAATATAAGTGGAACCTAAAGATCAAGATTAAATAACCTTAAATTGTTTATGGGAAACATTTGCATATAGGGTATTGCCCTTTGGTTTGTGAAATTCACCTACTACCTTCTAATGAGTAGTCTTAGCAATATTTTTAGAATTAAATAATGACTGTGTGGAAATATACATGGATGATTTTACCATGCATGAAGAATACTTTGATGAAATTTTAAATAATATAAGAAAATGATTGAAAATATGTGAAGAACACCATCAATCCTTGAGTCATGAAGAATTTTTGATCATGGTAGAGGAAGGAATGGTTTTAAGACATCATATGTATGCAAAAGGAATCTAGGTGGATCTAAATAAAATTGAAGTCATTTCAAACTTACCTACCCCTAAAAAATAGACTAATATCAAAAGCTTCTTAGGCCATACAAGATATTACAAAATATTTATAGAAGATTTTAGCAAAAAAAATTCTTTAATGTTTGTTTTTATAAAAAAAGAAAGTTTTTTTGGAGTCTTCATTGCCAATAATCCTTTGAGACTATTAACAAGAAACTAAGCGCTGCCCTAGTCCTAAGAGGACCTAATTAGTCACAACCCTTTCATATTTACACTAATGCATCTAGTCATTCTATGTGGACAGTTCTAGGATAAAAATATGAAGAAGGATAGATGTACACCATATATTACATTACCAAGAACTTGACTCTTACTAAGAAAAACTACACAACCACTGAGAAAAAATTCCTTGATGTGAATTATGCCATAAACAAGTTTAGATACTATATCACTAGTTACAAAATATTTATATATAACGATCATGTAACTATCATATATTTGATGAATAAACTAGTGATAAGAGGAAGAATTATAAGATGGTTATTAATATTATAATAATTTGACATAAAAATCATTGATAAACCTAGTAATCTAAATGTGGTTGCTGATTTTATTTGTAGATTGAATAATGCAAATGATGAAAAACATATAGAAGACAATTTCCCAAATGAGAAACTATTTGTGTCACAACACAATCACCTTGGTTTATTGACATAGAAAATGTTTTGGATATAAAGAGCTTTCCTTTTTATTTCAGTAGGAAAGATAAGAAATGTTTGATTAAAACAAGTTCTTTTTTTAAATAGATTAATGGTATATTGTTTAAATATGGACTTGATCATGTCTTTCATAGGTGCGTGAAAGAGAATGAAATGTATGACATCATTCATGTTTGCCATGATGAACCTATTAGAGGACACTACTATGTCAAGAGGATAGTGTACAAGATATTTGGATCTAGCTACTACTGACCAACTCTTCATACGTAGGTAAAGATGTACATCTGGTAATGTGATCCATGTTAGAGAATTGGTAAACTTACATTGACTTATAAAATGACCTCCATCCTCAAGTAGTTTTGGAAAGCTTTAAAAAGTGGGGCATGTACTTTGTTGGGCCCATAGATACACCTTCTCAAGGGAAGGAGTATTTTTTGGTATGGACAAATTATGTGACCAAATGGGATGAAGCACAAGCCTTCCATTTGAAAGAGAATAGGTAGTAACAAAATTTATATACTATAGGATCATGAAGATATTTGGATCACCTAGAGAGATAGTGTCTAATTAAGGACCCCAGTTCATCTCCAAAATGATTCAAGAATTTACAAAGATTTAATAAGTCATCCATAGGAAGTCTTCTCCATACCACCTACAAGAAAATAGATAGGTATAATTTATCAATAGAGAAATAGAGAATATTATTAAAAATATAGTTAATATCAATAGGAAAAGTTGAGTAGCCAAGCTTCCAAAGGTTGTATGCGTATACAATACAACGTGGAAGATCACTACTAGTTTTTCACCATATGAATTCGTATATGGTAATAAACCTCTCCTTTCAATTGAATTTGAGATTAAAACTCTAAGGATTAACTATATGTAGGTATTGATTTTGA
Organism: Torreya grandis; assembly: GCA_037957365.1. Taxonomy (NCBI): domain Eukaryota; kingdom Viridiplantae; phylum Streptophyta; class Pinopsida; order Cupressales; family Taxaceae; genus Torreya; species Torreya grandis. The sequence goes on along the minus strand of JARHVA010003035.1, from coordinate 964,792 downwards.
TAAAAACACACAAAGAGAAGATTTTACAACTAAATGAGCTAGATGAAATGAGAGAAGAAGATTTACAACAAATAAAGATGATGTAGTACCAAAGGGAACAATGGCATGATTTCCACATCAAGGAAATACAATTTAAAGAATGAGAATGGGCACTTTTGTATGATTCTAAGTATAATCACTTCAAATAGAAGTTGAGAACCAGATGGTTAGGACTATTTCAAATAGAAAAGGATTTTGAAAATGGTTCATTACAATTACTACCTATAAATTCTAATCATAAGACACTCCTAGTCAATGGACATAGGTTGAAGTTGTACCAAAAACCTTTCAGTAAAGAATAATTCATCAAATTGGTAACAAAATGAGTTTGGCCTAATGGAAGAACTCAAAGCTTGCATGACAATTAATCCTTGAAGACAAGATGGTCTTAATAAAGGAAGGGGATTCACCTCTTCTCTAAAAATGTAAAAAAATATAAAAAATATAAAAATAATAAATAATAATTTTCAACAATAAAAATCCTTAGGGACATTGTTGACATTCATGACTAGAAAACCAACTTGTTAATTGGTCATGTACTACAAAATGAGCCTTGACTCAAAAACTAGTAAATTGTTGGTCAATGGCAAAAAACTAAAAAAAATAAGAAAAGTGATTTTAGAAATTTAGGATTAATCATCATTTATGATTGATTCTCCTTGTTCCCAAATAAATAAACATTGATGTTGTCTTATTATGTGCCAATATTCAAACTATTCCATGTAATTTCCTTTTGTTAGAACATGTAAATAAGGAGAAGCAATGACAATATCATGATTTTTAGAGGTATAGTATTTATTATTTTACTAAGGTTTATTTTTTAACTTTATAATTCTATAAGTATATGCTCAATATTTGGGAAGTCTCCATAGTCTTTATGTGAAAGATGTGGACCTAATACTAGGATATTCCCATGTCAGTATAGAATCTTTTCAAAAAGTTACCCTTTGAGACTTGAATAAAATCTATCAAATTTGTCCTATCAAGTAAAATACACTTCCATGATGACCTTATCTTTGTCATCACATAATAATTCATGTGTAAAAGCAATTGATATAAGGATTGGTGGCATGATGATTAAAAATGGATAAAAAGGTATTAATGGTTAATCATTATTTTCTCATGACATGAAAAGTTTACATTATCATCATCACATCACATGAGTGGAGATCTTCAAGATTCATCTATGGCACTAAGAAAAAAAGGGTACCATTGATACCACAATCCATTGCTAGAACCCAAAAAGTGTCATTTTCCTTTTTGATCATAGCTACATATTATTATGATTTTTGAGACTTGAAAAATTCTAAATGGGATAGACAAATAAATATGAGCCCAAATCTATAGAAGGATTATTGGGAGACAAGTAAGTAAAACATGTGTTTAAAGCCATAGGATGGATCGAGGTTTTGATGAAATTATAGGGTTTTGATGAAACCCTTGTCACATATTTTATCCTTCACTTGAAGAAAAATTTCTCTACTATCAGAGGCATAAAAATTATGTTCTTCATCCATTTCATTAGTGAATTATTTAGGATTCCAAATGAAGAGAACATGATCATAGGAAGATCTTATTTCAATGACCTCATCTACATTTTCCATGTCAAGGGACAACCTATGTTAGAGTTTTTTGATGATGTAAATAGAAATATCAAGGGTATCATTAGAGACACCTTACCAAAACCATGGAGATCTATATCTTTTTGGCTCATTAAATATCTCACTTGTGGTGGATAGTGTAGTGTTGTGAGTTATGTTGTAATGATAATTGTGATTAATTTGAGGTATATCATATAATAGACTTAACATAGAATAAACTTACTTTAATTTTTCAAAGGGTATATACAAGTAATGGACATGAGGTACCCTAGAAATCAAACCTCTATCTACCATCATGGACTTATTAAGTTGATAATCCAACATCATTTTATTATGAAAGAACATAGCATGGAAAAATGTATAGCTTTTCATGAGGGAAATAAGAGGAAACACATATATATTTCCAAGAGCATACCATAAGAACCCTTTGATTCTATTTCTCAAGCTCCAACAAAGGTCTCTTCCTATAAATCTCCAAATCTCTTGTAGATTACCACATGAGATTAATAGTAGTGAAGATTTCTTGATAATTTATCATAAAATTACTCCTAATAGACATGATTTATTGTATGAATTTTACCTATGTGATATTATTTTGGGAAACACTAATGATTTCTTGGTCAATCTATTTGTTGTTGAGTTGAAATTGAGAGCCCTTCTCTTCACTTACAAAAATCAAATAGCTTGGCAAGATATATATAATGATCACGTGAGTGTTATAAGATAAGTTAGAATATATATCTGACCTCAATTTTGTAATGAATGACAAGTACTAAAAAAAATCAAAATCTTCTATTTTAAACATTATAAAATTTGTGATCACTTTCTTCATGCTCTATAGGATGGTATTATCGATTTTAAATTGTTTTTTCAATATTTCTTTGATTAATTTGAAACTTCTTGTAGTCAACATTGGAATCGAATGATAGACCCTTTGAAAAGGAGATAAGTTATCCATCCTACTAATATAATATGGACCCTTAGGAGAGTTGAGGCCATCACTCAGATCATTACCAATGTACTTCAAGAAGGAGGATAGAAATGGTGGACTGGAATGAGATTTAGATTTCCTCTATTACTTTCTCCCATGTCTTCATGGAAAAACATAGGGACATAGTGTGTGGAATAATTTTCTATTTGGTTTCACTTTTTTAATATGGATATGGGATTCACTCCTCCTCATGACAAAATATTACAATATTTTTTTTACATATATGATCTCAACCTCAAATTGGATAAGAGAATCCACACTTATGAAGATAGGAGAAGATATTTTGTAATAGGACTTACAAAAGGTAAGGTGTCAGAGAAATGATGAGTCCAAACTATGACTCATTATAATCATGATATATCATCCTTCATAACCATTAATATTCCATGTGAGTTGAGAATTTCATGTAGTTTTAGGGATTATAAATAGTCTAATGTAGAAGATGAATGATTTTCTCTCTTTAAGCTTATGTGAGTCTAAGTTAGTATTATTCACATAATGTTTTAACTATTTTATTTTTTAGTCTTCCATATTTGATATGTACACATATTATTAAATATAAATAAGAGTTTTGATATGATCTCATGAAGATAAAGAAGTGTTATGACCATGATTTGATCACTTGAATGAAGCTCTAGACTTTTTAAGGCATTTTATGAACCTTGATACATAGCTATGGATTATGATAGTTAAGTTACATATGATGACAGTCAAGCTACATATCTTTATAGTCATGCTATGGACTCTCACAACTTGCTAAAAAATCATCCACAACATGTTCCAAGGAATTTAATAAGTTCCTTAAGCTATTCCATGATGATCTAAGTCTCCTCTAAATACTTTATGTTTTTACATATGTCTATATATATATACACACACACACATACATACACTTCTATTTATGTGTATATTTCAATTTATATAAGAGAGTATATATTGGTTAAAACTTTAGATAAGATGATATGGATACATTGTATATAATATTTAGTAATAGATATGGTTGGAAGAAGCAATTATAAATTACACAAGAGTATTATCAACTGCATGTGGATCTTATTGTAATGATCTTCTCTATTTTGGCCATATAAACCAATCTCTATGAATATCCTCTTATTTAGTTAGTTAATTTATTACCTAATATTTAGGATAGTTAGTTTATTTTATCAAATGAAAGGCATATACATTCTTCATTTGTAGAAGTGAAATATTATAAGAATTATCATTTTGAATATAAGAATATTTTGTGATAGAGAATACTTTTTCATTTTTATGAATTAGTCAAGATAGTTTTCTAATTACTAAGTTGTTTTGAACCTAGATACAAGGGTGAGTAAGGGCCCACTCCCCAAAGAGATAGGACATGTGTACTTTTGGTATTTATAATTTTTTTCCTTTTTTTTTTAATTAGAATTAATATAAATACTTAGTGTAATTGGATTGATAACTTGTAGGTCAAATAGACTATTAATTTATGTGTGTTTTATAACAAACATTTATCATTTATTCAATTTCAATAATCCTCATTCTGTAACTTATCTTAAAGAGTGTATTGATATTTGATTGTAGAGTGTTTATTTTGTAATATCATTGTGTGATTTATTTCAAATAATTTCATTCAATTTCGTGTGTTTATTTTTTAAGCAAGTGTGTCTCTTTCAAGCATTTAATTAATACATTAGGAAGTAGGAAATCAAGATATATGAACACTTAAAACCCACCAACCAACACTATTAGCTAAAAATAATAAATATCTTGATGTAGATAGACTTGGACACTAGCCTTGGTAAGAAATGACACCAAAATAGATTATCTAAATGAAGGGATAATAATGACTCCCATCACTTGTCTTTGAAATATTTCACACCATGATATTCCATGCCTACAACCTCCTTGATAGCTTCTTTTTTATATTAATTCTTAGACCGCTAATCCTTACTATCCTTTTCGCCCATCCCTTGACAACGTCCCTGGAGATAATGGGTTCAAACATCAAAATATACATGTTAAAGTTCACATGTCATCAATTAATAAAAATACACAAAATTGAAGGATCATGCTTCAATTATGCACATGAAATAGGATCAATCTAGTCTTGATCACCCCATATGATTGAAAATTTATATTTACTCAAAATATGATAAATTACAAACTAAATTCAGACTAAAAATTTGAAATAACTCAAGGTGACACATAGATAAGTATCATAGTAAATGAGACCTTGATTCCCATGCTTAAAATTGGCTCACCTCCTTGTGAGTTTATGAGGGGAATAATTATTATTTAAATAACGTAATGTGTCACCAATCATTGATTATATGTAATGATTATAAGATGCCCCTTCATAGGGACTAAGGTTTTTCAAATTCTAATGCATTAGAATATGTTTTGTATGCCTATGAAATTCCTTGACCTTGTGCTAATTCATAAAACAAGTGATGTTAAATCCTAAGATAACCATGCCATCATCTCCTTTATTTACTTCCTATAGATATAAGATAATTTAATCTCTTAAATTATTAAAAAAAAGGTTCATTGTTTAAAATTTATGTTTTAATGGTTCATGTAGGCTAGGAATAATAAAGCAAATGATTAATAATGTTCAAATAATCCCCTTCAACAACTAGTTTGTTGATATGCAAATGTGTTTCCAATTAGATTTATATAAGAGTTTCCCTATATTTCACCATGTGATTAGTTTGGATTCACATGGAACCCGTGTACATCACCCTAAAATTTACATCATTATCATTGATAAATAATCCACCTACATTCTTAGGGTTTCTTTTGGTTGGTCCATCAAATTTTAACTTGAGCTAAGATGTCATAGATTTGGTATATTTGACTTGGTTGAGTATTGTTGGTGTTCTAGATTTACACCCTAAATGAGAAAAATATTATTCAATTATTTTACTCAAATATAGTCCAAAATGGGACTAATCCCAGGTTGTGCTTATCCTAATAATGGATTAGACCTCTAGAGAGGCTTAGTTTCCTTATGGATCTATCACCTAAACTAAATGTAAATAAGCACTTGATTGGAAAATGGAGAGATACTTAACAAAATTTATAAAATCATGTAAAATAGGTGATGCACCAATGATTTTATCGCTCAAACTCAATTGATACACACAATGAGACACTTTCAAGACCAAATAAAATCAATCTCACATAAATATTTTAGAATAAGGCATAAATTAGTTATCAAATCAGCAAGAGAGGGTAAATATTCACTTTTTAGCTAAATAATAAGCTACAAATTTAAGTTATAATTACTTGTAATAACTAATAATAAATTTTTTAAGAAGATAAAAACTCAGACATAAGCAAGGAACATACATTCATTTTACCACAGTACATGAATTCATACAACACACTTCAATCTAGACTAGAAAATGATAGAATTTAGTCTTTATTGAATCAAAAGGTGTCACAATACAAATTTTAGTAGTGTCTAATCATAACAAAAAAGACGGATCCATTTTAAGGCTTCAAATCTTGTATTTATAGAAAAGGGAGAGAGAGAGAGAGAGAGAGAGAGAGAGAGAGAGAGAGAGAGAGAGAGAGAGAGAGAGAGAGAGAGAGAGAGAGAGAGAGAGAGAGAGAGAGAGAGAGAGAGAGAGAGAGAGAGAGTGGGGGGGGGAGGGAGAGAGAGTTATGCATTAGAAAAGGACCAACCACTTTCAATGGATTAGAATAATTTGAAGGTATTGACTCATGACCTTATCAATAAGGAACAAATTATGTAAATGAATTGTATACTCATTATCCTTATCCATCCACCCAGTGTCTTTCTTATAACTCCATGTCATTATTTATCTAATCTACTAATGAGGATCATGTCTTAGAATTGATATAACTATGCCACATCTACTTTGGGTGGCTATTGGTACCTATTTATCAAAAATGTGACCATATCAATAGGCGAGACACATCTTCATGATCATATTTATGTTTTTATTCCTTCCAAATCAAATTTGGGTCCATTCTATAGATGAAAAACCAATCTTAGACCATTAGTTTTCACAGAGTCACAATATTCATGAAAACCTATAAACTAATTAACCTTACTTCACAAACACTAGTCCATCTTCTATCTCTATATCTAGTCCAATATCAAACACATGTTATTATTTTAGAACCTTGTGAGAGCCAAGAGGCTACTGTGTATGAGGATTCTTCATCTAAAAATAATGAACATCTTAATGGAATGACTCTATAACAGGGTTGAGAAGTTCAAAGTCATCGATTAGAGGTCTTGTTTAAACTTTAATGGCAACATATCCTTATCCTTGACCATATTGCTTGTATGATAATGTTTACTACTAATCAATCTCTAATGGTGATATGCGTCCTTAATATTTTATTCACCTTGGTTAAATAACCAATTCATCGACCTTCAATATAATTTCTTTATATTTTATTGATGTCCATTAGTCATCAATTTCTAACTCAGGCCATTCACATTGTGCGCAATAGTCTTTATTCTTATTGGTTTCATAGATTTTTCAAACTTATTGACTCTACTCACACTATTAGATTTGGATTTACAAATTCAAGCAAGTCTTTGATTTCTTGCCAAAAGATCCATTTGACATGTCGACTTTATCTCACACTGTTGGATTACGATGTAAGAGCTCACACATACCATATATCTCATTAGGCCCCACTTTCTTGTCAGTGAATGTGCATCATTGGATCTTGGATTGATGAACCCATGGCATAGGATCTTGTCAAACTTATATCTCTATTAGGGATTTAACTTGAGAACCTTTTGGATCATTTAAATATAGCGTGAATCATTAGATCTCATGCGTCAGTATGTAGGCTCATGTAAATCATTAGATTTCAATCAACTTTAAACCTTTTAAGGACATTTTGAACCTAAATGGTTACTTTATAGATCTAGAACTTTGATATTTACATGAAATTTTTGTGCATGTCACTACATTTTGAATTTTAATAGTCATTTCTTATGCTTGAATTTGACACTCATGTAAATATCCTAGATTTCTTAAATAAAAAAATATTCACCATGGCCTTATTTTGACACTTACACACCTGTAATTTATACTAGATCATAAATTCCCTGGGCTATTTCCTTCTAGCCTTTTTTTGTACAATTTTGGTGGGATTTTCATTAAAGAAAGTGCCCTTCAAGTTTTTGCCTTAGGACACTTTACTAAAAAATGACCCTTCAGTAATTTTAGACAACTTTATCAAAGAATGACCCTTCAAAAAAAGTGTTTATGACACTTTGATATAGATATTTCCTTTTGAGAAAATGTATAGGGCACTTTTATTGAAAAAATGACCTTTTGAGCTTTCTATTTAGGGAAATTTATCAAAGAAATGACCTTATAATATTTTATTTTGGACCAATTTCCCAGAAAGATACCCTTCATAAAAATGTTTAGGGATAGTTTTCTTTAAAAATAACCCTTTGGAACTTTCATATTAAGAAAAATGTTTGAGAGAATTCGAGTCTTTAGGAATTTTTTCTTGGATAAAATGTCTAAGATAATTTATACTTAGACTTTTTTGACATAGGTAATTTCATTGAAATAATTAGTTATTCAACAACTTTGTCTTCATATTTTGCTTCAAAAAAAATGTTTGAGAGAATTCATGCCTTCATAAACTTTGTCTCAGATAATTTGTCTAAAAGAATATTTAACACAACCAAAAAATGGTCTTGAAATATTTAAACTTAGAAAAATAAAATCCCAAAAGAAATCTACCAAGGACTTTATCCAAAACAAAGGTTTTATACTTATATTTTTTGAAAACCTATAGGCCATTCTAATCTTGTACTTGAACTATTGCTAAATATTTGAAGACATGAATGAACCATGAAAACCTAAAGCTTGTGTAGACTTGTTCCATGACCTTGAATCTATTTGGTTTCATAAAACCTGCTCAGACCTTTCATCTTGCAATTATAGACCTATCTCCTAAAGATAAATTAGATCACACTTTGAGCTTTCTTAAAGTTTTTAAAAAGATTTAAAGAGTGATATGATATCCACTTGATGTCTATCTACACATTAGATCACTCTTCAATCAAGATCCTACTCCTTCCACTAGACTCTTGTTTTAGGTACATTTTTGGAATGTAGACCAAATTTAGTTAATATCCTTGTTAACTTGGCTAGGGAGCATGCCTACTATGTTGATAACTCAGACCATTTACATGACTTATAACTCATAATAGATAATACATTTGTCCCATGACTGAAATAAGCCTCTTGACTAAAATGACAAAGGATTCCAATAAATAGGGAAAGAAACAAACTAAAAGGGAAACTAAGTTAAAAAGGTAAATGCAACTAACCTACTAATCAACTATGTAAACAAAATTACTTATTTAGTACAAAATAAATTAAACTAATGTGTTATAAAACCACTTAGATAAAAAACTAAAAAAACAATGTATAGGGGACTTAGCTTCCTTAATAACAATTCTTAAGATGTATCCCATTCACTAGGATAAGAAGCTCTTCACCATTCATCCTTGTGAGGTGGAAAGCATTGTGATATTTTTAACTAGAGACTATATATGGACCACTCTAAAGAGAATAAAAGTATTTGTGACTTCTTATCTTAGCTCTATCCTCATCCCACTTAAGGACCAAATCTTCTTCTTATAAATCTCTTGAACAAACTACTTTTTCCAATAGATCTCTTTGTCATTGCTTTATGGGATTTCATGGCCAACATGGATTGATGACTTATCTCTTCTAGCTCCATGAGCTAAGTATATGTTATTTCTATTGGCTCATTCTCCAAAATGTCAAGTTTATGCATTAATTCCATATAAGGGAATTCAAGAGAAATATTCATATAGCTTCCTTACTATTGGGGAATAAAAGAGTTGAACACAAAAATTAACTCATGTACAGATAAATGAAGTTGATCATAAACGTAATTATTTCAATGACTCTCAATATATTATTTCACTCTGGTTATCATACATATGGGATATTACACACATATATAGGAAATGTATTTCCCATAACTTCTCCCCAATATTATCTCACCTAAATCCCACTAATTAATCAAACCCATCATGATATATTATTATAACAAATAACTATATATCTCAACAACATAATATTCTAACTTATCATATAACCATATAGTTATAACAACTAATTACTGACAACCTATTACTATTTACCTTTTGGTAGATATCAACCTTACTATTTACCATTTTATTATTTTTCCCATGTAAACATTATTTGTAAAATTCACCTCGTAATGTTGACATGGTAAAACATAACTCCTACTACAATGTGTTGCATGGGCTTGCCTCATAATATGGATCAAAAAAAGTTATGTAAACTTCCAAATTTTTGACTATCTTGTTGCACATGACCACAATGATGCAAAGGAACAAATCCTACATTTACTTTATTAAAATAATGCACTTGGCATTCCAATAACATATGATCTTCATAAAGAAGGAAGGCAGTCAAAGGACCACTACACCAATAAAATTTTATCTAACTTTTTACATCTATGATTTTTTGGATCAACCACCAACCCTTTTCAAATATATGAGTGTTATAATAGACTTAGAGACACACTCTACAATGTTTTCTACTAGGAGTGAAAACATCAATATTTTGTTTACATCTTTACACACCAAACTGGAACTAAAAGAAAACACACACTTAATGTCACATTTTCCCTTGTAATAAACCAACTTATTACTTATATCCAATATGTATGACAGTGCCACTCAATATCACATAGCAAAGAAGACTGTCACTACCATTGGTAGTGTTCCTTGACTTTAGCTAGTTTGGTTCTGAATGGAAAATGAAACATTACTCTATGTTCTGAAGACCTGAATATATACTAGCAAAGTTTTATTCTAAACACCATATAAAATCATAGGAGGAAAATTGAACCAAAAAGTGTATAAAAAAAATGTAAACATAACAAATTTGAATGAGCCTTTAATCATATAAAACTATGTTAGCGATGAAAAAACACATTCAAGCAGCTATAGATAGGAGTTGTTATAAGTAAACCATGACTCAGGGCAACCTAGAACTATGGACTACCCCTCAATCTTTCTAATTATACATAAAATAATCCTGCTTTCATACCACTATTGGGGAATAAAAGAGCCAAACATAGAAATTAACTCATGCACAGAGAAATGAAGTTGATCACAAAGGTAAGTATTTCAATCACTCTCAATATATTATTTCACTTTAACTATCATACATTTGGGATATTACACACTTCTATAGTAAATATATTTCTCATAAATTCTCTCTAATATTCTCTCACCCTAATCCCACTAATTAAGTAAACCTATTATGATATATTGTTATAACAAATAATAATGTATATTAACAATATAGTATTCTAACTTACTGTATAACCATATAATTATAACAATTAATTACTAACAACCTATTACTATTTAACTCATGGTAAATATCAACCTTACTATTTACCATCCTATAAATTTCCCATGTAAACATTATCCATAACACATACCATATACTAGCTTATATGGAGAATTAGTAATTGACATTTTATAGATGATCCAATCAACCCATAGAGCTGACTTCAATTTGAGATGGCATGATCTTTGATTATCTTCAACAATCCTCCTAGTGATCTTAAATAAATTATTGTTAGTGGACTTAACAACAACATTGCCTTGTGGATAATAGTTTGATGAGGTACTAAGGAAAACACTATGTTGAACTATCCACTAGATAATCTTATATCCTACAAAACCCATATAATTATCATAAATTATAGTTGAAGGGACCTCAAAATTGGTACTAAACCTTCATATAAGTCCATAACACTAGTTTTATCTACTACCTCTGTCCATTCAGTAAAATAATTTGTGAAAGTTAGGATCCACTTATGTCCTAAGCTTAAATGGGGGTTAATAAGACCAATAAAGTCCAATCCCCACTAGACAAAGGGTTGATTTACTAAAATTAGTTAGAGAGCTAAAGCTTCAAGCTTCACCTTTCCAACAAATAAATCACATTGTCTGCATTTCCTAATCTGTGCATGATAATCCCAAAACAAACTTGGCTAATAATACTCAATTTTCATGATCTTGTGGGTTGTGATCCTTACTAAATAATGTCCTCCACCATGTCCATCATGGAACTACTCAAGTAACCTCTATGTTTGGCTTGGTTCTATGCATCTTAGCAATATGCTATTGAGATCCTTTTTGAAAAATACATTATCAACAAGAAGAAAAGCAATTGACTGCAATCTAAACTATCTCATATTTTAAGGGGTCAAATGAGAAGGATAAATACTGTCCTATAGATACCTTACCATATCTTGGAACTAGCTAGACTATGAAGTCTGATTAGCTACATCTTCTTCATCATTTAAAACCATACCTAGCTCATTAGACTCCTATATTTCTTGGGCTAGATGTTCACAAATTCTTATGCCTCTAACCAACATTGTAACCTTGATCTCACTATCATATTCCATGACCTTAGTTATCCAATCAACTATCTTGTCATTTATATCCTTGTGTAAGAGGAAGTCTTTGACACTTGGATGTACAACTATCAAATTTATCTTATTAGTGATCAAGTACCTAAAATTCTTAAGATACCTTATGACTAAAAGTACATGATTCTCAACAAAAGAATACCTTGTTTCATATTCTTCTAAGCCTTGACTGAAGCAAGATATTGGATTTTCTAAAGTCTCTTTATTCTACTACATGATAATACCTAAAATTATGTCAATGTTAGTATAATATATTATAGGTACAATCCATTAAGGTGGGGGGGTGAATATGTGGTTGAAAATAATCCAATTCAATTTTCAAATCCTTGGAAATACTTAAGCATTCAATACAATCATTCATGAAGCATACAAATCATTCATAGTAGTGAAAAATGAACATAAAGCAAGATCACATACACAACATAAGATCTACATGGGAAACCCTTTTGGGGAATAAAACACATTCTCAAACCTAAAAATACATGGACTACTATCATATATAATAATCACAAATAAGAAACTGACTAAGTCCTTCTAATCAGGGGCCTTCGATCGAGTCCATCTAACCTACAACCATGATCAAATCCTTGTAACCAAAGGTCTTTAGTGAAACCCAATTTCACAAGGAGCAACTACCCCTAAGGAAGATCAAGTCTATTATACCATCCTTGAGAAGAACACTTCCACCTTAGAATTGATGTTTTAAACACCTAATGTTGGACCTCTAATTTTCTAACCCCTAGTCAAATCTCTCTCTTTTTAAAACAAGCCTCTCACATAGGAATGTTATAAACTCTCTCCTTCTTCATTCAAACAACCCTCATATGCACACTTGATCTCTTTGCATAACTTTAAAATATAATTACACTATACTATCAATAAAAACATGATCTACAAATCATACACATAGTCTTTAATCTTCTCTTCTCATCAACGCAGTAGTTGGTCACTCTCACTCTCCTTTGATTTCCTTCATACTCTAACTCTCTCAAATCTTCCACACAAAATAAAGAAATCATTATATTTAATTTCACTATATATAGAGCTATCATTAATTATCAAGTCCACATTAATCCTTCTCATCCACAATACATATCTTCCCCCTTAAGGTATCTCACATGGGTCAGACTTAAGTATAACACACTTTCAAATAGGCCTAAGTCACTTTTAGGTCCTATGGAGACCTATTAAACTCTCTGACACTTCTCCAAGCATATAAAGAACACAAGACCACTTACAAATACATAGGTCCACTCACCTTTTCTCACGTCCACTAGGCCATCCTCAAATGATCACAGTCAAACTTTTCTCACTTCTATAAATTCTCAATCAACTTAAATAAGGACTTTATACACAAGAATACCATTCACAAATAAACAATCTAATTAATAAGCATTGAATATACTCAAGATAGATTGATTACACCTCCAAAATACCCATAAAGCATCCCCATGTAGTCTATGACACTCCCCAATATCTAATTCACCATGAAACATCAAAACAACATCTACATGAGCTCAAATAATATTCTTGGGTCACTTAAAATCCATGCACGAACACACAATCAACTTTGAATCTTCATAACTATGTTTGCACATACTTTTAGATATTCAAAGTTATATTTCCAAATGTGCCTTGAAGTCATCTATCACTTTTATTTGTAATGCATATACAAATTCATCTTCTATCAAAAGATATGAACAAATTATAGAGTTATAGTTTTTCCCTATGTTAAATTCAAAGATTTGAATAACAATAGTCATAGTTAAACCTTAAAAACTTTTATCACATCTCTTGTCATCTTAGCTTTAGATCAATCTCACACCATCAATCTTGTCAGAACTTTAATGCATAGTTTGCCAAAACTAAAACATTAAACAATAATAACTTTGACCTCATCTCATGTAATATTAAAATTTTGACTCAACATGCTCTATAAAACTTTGAGGATTAACCAAGACTTCAATAATCGGTACTTACCATATAATTAAACTATATGGACACATGTTTATTAATGAAAAAATGTCACATCAATGAATCAACCATTTCACCTATCATGAAGGTCAAATTGGAATCATACCAGTCTAATCATAGGGGCTATAGAGGTTTGTTTAAAGGATCTTAAATATGCAAAGGGGTTTTAAATAAATTTTGGGAAAATAATAAACAAGATATCAAAATAACTTATTCCATTATTATAATTAAGAATCAGTTGGGAAAGGAATCTATAATCTATTCTATTTAATAGAGATAATGTATTAATTAGACAAAATCTTGAAGAATAGAAATCTAATTCTAAGAATATGTATGAAAATACACTCAATTACATTTTTCCATGGTTCATATTGAACTTAAGTGAAAGAAAACACTAACAAAAAATGACAAGAAAGATAAACAACAACTAAAGAATGAAACAAGAAAGAAAGAAATGAATAGGAAAGATAAACATGAAACTTAAAGATAACAAAGGATAAGTAAAACTAATCTAAAACTAAAAACTAAGGAACAATACAATAAAACTTTCTATAAAAGTATTAATCTAAACAAAATTAGATAAAAGATAATCTATAATAACATAGAAGTGGAATTTAAATAATGCATAAAATAAAACCATGGAATTTAAGAAACTACTAAAGGGATACTTAAAAAATATATATATAAATAATAAACTATAAAATATTTTAAATTAAGAACTAGATTATTAGTTAGTACTAACCTACTACTAATATACTTCTGAAAATACTAAATTAACTATAAGATAAACAAAAACTAAAGATATTAAAGAAAACATGAAATCATCTATTAAAGTAAGTCAAATATTTACAAAAGAGTTATGAGTCTCAACACGAGAGTTATCTTATCATAAGAATATATTTGAGAATGGGAAATCCAAAATTTTCAATATAAAATTTGAAAAAAACAAGTTAGTAATTGATTAGGTCAATGAAGTGTCACAAATAATGCGAAGTGATCATCATTTTCAGGTTCAATACTTTGAATTTTACACATAAGACTATAAATAATAGTCATCAAAAGATATTAGACTTATTAAACTTACAATAATTAGTAACAGATGACAAATATAACTAGATATACATGTGTTTCATAAGCTATTACTCAACTATCAGATAAAGTACCATTTGGTCTATATGAAAAAGTTGTACTATCTTAGAGAAATTGCATAGAAAGAAGAGATAAATGAATGACTTTAGAATAATACTCATGTCTTAAATACTTATTGAACTTCTATCTTTAAATGAAAGTTTGATATCCTTTTATCCTTCAACTTTAGTTATGAAATAAGTTATAATTAACATTAGTTAGTTATTAGTTAAGATTAACAAATTGACTTATAAAGTCAATTAGTTAATATAAATAACATGGAGAGATTAATTAATAATCTAAACTCTTAATTAAACCAAACTATTAAAATGAAATAACCTAGGTACCAATATTAATATGTGGGGACCCCATCTTATTAACAATAAATTAAGACACATAAATAATCATAAAAATAAATAATAAAGTGATGAATCTTACTCTTGTTTAAACCATAATGCAATTTATACTTTAAAATTAAGCATATATTCATTATATCTCAAAATATCTATTTTATCCATGTATTCAAAAATAAATATAAAGATAAGTTTTAAAACTACATCAAGTTTTTAGAATAAACAAAGTTATTCCTAATAATCATCTGAATCTGATAAGACCTCTATAATAGGTTTGTCTTGCTGATCAACACAAACATTATATTCCATTTTAGATTCAAGAAAAGGTATCAATTTGGTTCATGTCTTAGATGTATAGTCGTAAACCTCCAACTTCACCTTTTTAAGCCTCCCAAGTTCATTAGGTGTTTGAGATTCTTTATGGTTTTCTAGTAGTAGTCCTTTTAGCAACATAATCGTAGATATCAATAGATTTCCTTTTACTGTCAAATCCTTGACCCCTAAAATTTAATCTTTCAAACCCCAATATTGGTTCACTATAAGCCCCTAAAATGTCCAATCTCTTGCATTTCATTCCAAGTTTAGTATTAGATGGATCAAGAGTATCCAAAATAGTGGAAATGTTCCTAAGGTCCTTAACATGAGCAACCTCTTTATTTAATTAATTTTTTGGATGACTATTAGGAAATTGATGGGTAGGAAGTGGCTAGTCAATTGGTTCTCCTCTAAAAATAGGTAGTTGTGATTGTAGATAAGGATCATGCTCAAGATGGTGTTCAAGAAAATGTGAAGAATTGATTTGAGATTGAGCATAGGCTCCAATTATTTTCCCATGAAATCCCCTATGACCTCTACGGTTTCTAAAAGCACCATACCCTTTCTAAATAGGAAGATGATTTAGTACATTCTAGAAATCAAAATTAGAAGCATCAAAATGGATGGACATTCTTGTATCCCAAGGGAATCTAGGCCCAAAACTCCTAGCATGAAAACCAACCCCACTAGAACTTTGACTATGGTTTAACCGACTTCCTCGATTTAACCTTTGACCCCACCCTCCATCATTACTATTCTCTATTGGTTGTTCCCACCTAGACATTCTTAAATAATAAATAATATAAAAAAATGACAAATTCAATTTCTGAGCTTAATGACCAAAAAATATTCATGACCCAAAAACATTACTCATCTTTGTGTTGTATCTAAAAAACTAAACTGACTTCCATATTTAGAATTATAAAACCAATTTCATTCTTAAATTATTTCATTATTTGAAACTAAATCATTCCAAGGAAAGTATTAAACAAAACTTATATAATTGAGGAAAAAATTAATCACATTTAATTTACTACAATCTTTACATAATTCTATCATGACCATAAATATTTAAGGAAAATTTTCCAACTCAAAACAAAAACCCAAACTATGGCAGAATCCAAAAACTCATGCTAGTTAAATATGACTTTTTCAACTTGCTTCAAATTATAACCTCTATCTATAATAATTCCAAATTATTTTGTATCCAACATCTCAACACTGAAACCCAATAATCTATGAGAATAAAACCAATATTGAATTATCCAAAACTAAAAACCCTCAACAAACATTTGTTGCATGCCAGTTATCCTTATCTTCTTAATTCATGCAACATATTTCACTATAGATTTGCAATTAAAGAATGTAAATACAAAAAATGAAACAAACAAAAAATAGACCTTCATGTATACACTATTTATATCATCTAACAACCAAAAAATGATGATAATGACAGGAAATGTAGATGAAACCTTATTTAAAATGTCAATAAACAATTTTGACCAAAATAGGTTTGAAACTATCATAAAAACCTCCAAATTTTTTAGATATATACAATAGAAAACCTGCATACCTATTTTGAGTTCATAAAATATTTATATGTTTAACATGTCTTGTAAACACTAACAATCAAAATTTTTGCATATGCAAGGTATCTCCTGACCAATAAAATTAATAGGTTTTAGTGAAATGTCACCAAACAAATCAAAGAGTTAAAAGACTAGAATACAACCACTTCTTTCAAGTTGTGACCCAAAAACATACAATGTTTTGAATATCACAAATATCAAATCTTTAAAACCACAACTTCCCACATTGTATTGTATTCCACAAGTTCAAATTTTTCAAAGTGCCAACTTACATGCATATTTGACCATATTTCCATTAAACATAAAAAATACTTGAATGCATCAACTTTTGAGACCTTCAAATGAAATAGATTGAAAAATCCATACCTGAAATCAACTTTGAAAATCATCTTAAAATCTTTTTGTCCACCTTTCTTTTTGAAATTTCAATTAAACCAAGATTTTGCTTCCACCAAAGCTTTCCAAAATGACAACTAACTCCAAAAAACCAACTTTTATTTGCCAACTTTGCCTCATAAATTCTTAGGGATACGTACTCAGTTCCCATTGGTCCTCACTAACTTTTTCCAAAGTTATCAGTTTGCTAAAACATTTTAACTAATTTCCAAAATTAGCATTCACTATTTTTTTCTACCAAATTCCATGCTAAACAATGTGATTTAAGGAGATAAATGAGTCATTAATGCACACCTTACCACCAATATTTCCATGATCTAAATCATCTAAATTTATTAAAAAAAACAATGCCACCTTTCACAAGCCCTGATACCAATAATATGCCAAATCACCTTTGTAATAATCGACATCCTATCTTATTCTAAATATACATGCCAACTAAACTCATGAAGATAGACTCAAGTGTGTGTATCATTCATACTAACATTATGCATCATGAAAACTAAACCATTGACCATGGTCCCATGTTCTTGTTTATTCATAATCATAAAATTGGGATCTTAGAACTAATTAATCCCATATGAATTTAAAACCAAGTCATGTTAAGGTCCATTTAATGTTAATAGAAAGGCTAGGCATAGTGAATTAAGACAAAACCTCATAATGAACAAAAATTCCTTTAGAAAACTTATAATAATTAATGCATGTGAGGATGAATACACTAACATTCTTACGGAAAGGGTATATACAATTGACAAGAATATTCCTCAATGCTTTTTAAAAATTTCAAAGTTAATATCATGTATCTAGAACTGAATGAGATAGAATCATTCGATCAAGAAAACACATCAAAATGCAAAATACTTGCTATAACCTAATCAATCACTGATGTTCTAAAATAATATCCATTTAAACTATCGAGATGAATAAGCCATATCTAATCCATAAATAACAACTAGATCTTATGAGAATGTCTGATATAGAATTATATGAAAAAGCTAGAATAACATATCAGAATTAAAATGTAACACTACCAAAAATAACACTAAAATATTTTAGATGCATATGAACTGAAACTACCAACTCAACTGTAATTGATCATGAGTGTAACAATATATGCATATTTTATTCATTCATCCACCTTGCTTTTAAAACCATTGAAACAAAAATAAAATCATCAATCAATCATTATAATCTCATAATAAAAAATGCATCTACTAATATTGTTAATAAATTAGGGTCCCTGACATAGTTATAGGATTTATGACTAGGTCATCACTATGGTAGTAAGCATGATTTTTAAATTTGGAAGGGTATAGAAAATAAGCATAACACCACTCACCATTAGATTCTTCTCATGTACCTTTACTTAGTCATTAAACATTGTGCACCTATCCTCATCTCAATACTTCTTGAAATCTTAGATCAATGTTCACTTTTTATCTCTCTTAAGATTTTAACTCTTTAAAAAATTGACCAAGTATGGGAACCTTTTAATATGCCTGAGTGGTAATTTTTAAACCTTAATAAATTATTTTGTACTTAGATTCATGATCTCAAATTTGGACTAGATAATGTCCTCACATAGGAGTATCCAACCATTTGACATAACACTCTTGAATCCCTCACACATGAAAGATATAATTCCATTAAAAATCCTTGTCAAAATCTTCTTTCATAGAGCCAACTATGTCTATATTTTGTCTAGGAGAGTAACTTTGCTTTATAACATTTACCATGCTTTAGTGTATGATTAATATTTTAACACAAAATAGATAGGATAAAAATTAAAAAAACCCATATTATCACCCTCTCCTAAAATTTCCACATGTTAGAGATATTCTTCCATCAAAGTGATTACTCACATTTCTTACCACTTTACAAATTGGGCTAAGTATGGGAAAATAATGAATTCTGATTAAGAAGCCAACATTGCACCCTCCTATCTTTGAGTTAAATTTAATGCATGACTTGAGATTTATTGCATATAAAATAGGTAAAATGTGATCAAAACCATATGACCAACTCCCCTTGACTCATTCCCATGTAGTAATGGTGATGTCATCAAACTGCCTACTCAAATTTTCTACCATTAGACCCAAACTATCTAGATGAAAACTAAGGACTACCAAATGAAGTTCAATTATAAACATAAGATCTCAAATAATAGATAAAATTTTAGGGATCTATTTCAAAATATCCAATCACCATACTCATTCATGAACATCTCTAAACATGCCAAAACTGAAGATCAACCAAGCTTCCTTTAAGCACACTAAGACAAACACATTACACACTTTGTCATCATTACTTAGGATATCAAAGTATTTATTAAAATAAATAAGACACCTAAATTATTTCAATATCACATAAATTATATCTCTCCAATAATCATAGTTTTATAAGAATAAATCTTTTGTAAAGTCAAGATTTTGGAGTGTAGGAGCACTAGCTATAACTTTCTTGATCTCTTCAAAACTTCTTATTCCTTAGTTTGAAAAAGTAAAACTATGACCCTTATTTATCATAGATATGATTGGATTGGATAAATTTTAAAAATTTAATATGTATCTCCTTGTGAAATTTATTTTTCCTAAAATTATTTACAAGGATTTATTTAATTGCACAATCTGGTCACTATACTAGTTCAAATATTTATCTTGGTTCCTTGAGGACAATTTAGATTAATTTTATATTAATTTTAAAATATGAATATCATATTTAAATACTTGAAAATTTTCATGGTTTTATAGGATAGAAGGTCTCATAATTACCTTGATGTGTGTTTGAACTTTTTCATTTTTTATGTCATTTGAGATACTGAATTGCGATCCAATGGTAACCAACTTGTTTGCATGCTTGTTCTTATTTATTGATATGAATTAAATATTTAAATTTTAAAAGTCTTCAAAAATTTCCCATAATTTATGATTATAGGACCTAAGTACTAGTTTCTTTCATAAATGAAGTCCCCTTAATTGGTGAACTACTAGTTCACTATCTCCAAAAACTTGTAAGGAATTGACCTTCATCTTTCTTGTCCATTACAATCCATGCATTATTGCTTCATATTTAATAAAATTATTATAAAATACAAAATAAAACTTGAGATAATATAAATAACTTTGATTGGTTGTATAAAATAACATCATTCTCGCTCCAGTGCCATGTTTGTTCCTAGATCCATCAAAATATAGTTACCACAATCCATCTCTAGGTTGATCATCTTTCATCAATGTTGGAATTGGTGAATAATTTTCATAAATAAAATAGACACAAAGAAATTATTCTTAAATTAACTTTTATTAATCATGGTCCATGTAAATCATAGGCCCATTCATCAAGTGAAAGGTCTGGCATTCCATCTAGAGCTGATTTAGTTTCTACCTCATTATTTTCTAGTAACTTGTCTGAGATAACATAATTAGTGTTTACCATACGTTGCATATATGGATTAAAATTAAATCCTAAAATATGTTAATAAAATATTATCACCTTAGTAAAAACCTAGTATTGAACATTAAATAGGTCCAAGAAACTGATAAATATCTTTCATTCTTTAAAGTAAAGTATCTTGACATGCACATGATAAAATAGGGAGGCCAGTTCACTACAACTACATCTTGCTAAATAATAAAATTTGGAAAGCATGTAATGTCAATTTTATATATTTGATTATGCCTAATGTATTTATTGATGACCCATATAATTACAATACTCATTTTTTATTTATCTCATAAATAAGAACAAGCTTGCCTGTAATTTGTTTGACCATGACAATGTTACTAGCTCTACTATCTACCATATAATTATGGAATAACTAGTCACCAGATATCAAGGAGAGATAAAAGGGATGGGTTTTGTTTGATTTAACATTGGTTTTTTCCACTTTTATCATGTTCTGTATTTTTGATCAGGTTGCTTGATTTTTTGGTTTTAATTGGCCAAGACAACTCTTTATTTCTCAACTGGTTCTTTAGATACCTTAAAAACTAAAAAATATTGAATAAGCACGTTATTTTTACCCATAATGATAAGGGAATCCCACATGCTAATCATAAAATTTGATTTATTTATTTTATCTATTATGTTGAAAGATGCTCCACTAACATTTGGTTGTAACTTTTGAGCCATTGGTTGTTCTCAAGTTAGAGGCATTTGGGGAACCTTTGGTGTCTCTAAATTTTGAATCTTTTGTGATATAGGAATAAAAAATTGATCCTTGTCACTCTTTGAAACAAAATTAGGAACATTATAAGTATTTCTCACAACTTTATCTTCCTCAATTACTCTTCTTTTATCTCTATTTAGAGATGTAAATTGATCATTTGTGTTTCTAAATTCACCAACTTGGTTGAATGCAATTTTATCATCCAATTTCCAATCAACATTGATAGCATCGAGATGCCCTGAAACATGTTGAGCTTCTCCTTGGAAATCCATATCCATGTCTTGATATTTACCACCTTGAAGAGATAACTCTTCTTATTTCATTTGTGGCATAGTAATATCTTATGATACCAAGGCTTGATTCTAAGTGTCATTTGGATTGGAAAGATGACAACTTTAATCTTGCATCAAGTTATTTTGACGAACAATAGATTTTGAACTGGAAGATAAAATAGGATCAAGGGATGCATATGGATTAGTTTGTGTTATGGCTCTTTAATTTTGATAAGGTTTCCATTGTAATTTAAACCTTGATAAAGGGGTCTTTGGTTATTAAAACACTGATAGGTGTTTTGGTTTTTTGTTGATAAGGTCTACCTTGGTACTAATGTCTCTTGAGTTGAACAATTTCATTTCCAAAATCTTTTAACATGATTTTTAGATCAACAATCTCACAAGATTGATTAGGAGGGGATACAACTTGGAATTTTGGATATGGAATAGGGGATATAGATGTAACTTGGGGAGCCTGAGAGGGAGTAATAGGTTGAAATTCTAGGAATATCGGCATTAGAGGCCTTAGAGCAAGTTTACTAGCTTGTATTAAACTATTTTATGTCCTTATAACAATTTCATAGGAATGTATCAAGGTATTACCACCCATAAACTGTATCATAACACTTACATCAAAATTAAGGGCCTTAAGATAGAGCACAAATACATACTCTAGGGATGGTATAACCAATGTAGGGATCCTAGTCAATGTCTTTTGAAATTTGAGTTTAATATCAAACATAAACTCATGGGGTTATCTTTGTATGGTAGTTAGTTATGTAACCAAAGATATATGATTAGACTTGTCCTCAAATTACCTAATTAAGGCTACATATAAATCATTCCAAGTAAAAATAGAGGTCAATGAAATCTTCTTATACCATTTCAATGCTTCTCTCTTGAAGGAAGAAACAAGAAATATGATAGCCATATTATTTTGAATAACATTATGAACAAAACCTAGATTGGAAACATCTTGGATATGCTCAATATCATTAGTTTTATCCCAATATCCTGATAAGAAAGGGATAATTTTCAGGATAGGCATAAGAATGTCATCATATTGGTAAAAATTTAGGGGACTACCCTTATTAAATGAAACAAACACTTGATTTTAGATAACTATTTGGGAAAAAAGATTTGGCTTATGGAAATAATAGATTCAACTAGAACAATAGGATGAACAAAGGATGAATGTTGCTTTGGATGATAAGGTCTTGTACTATTAAATATTTATCTTCTATAAGTAATACAAGGCAATTTAATTTGTTTAAAAGGAGTACCTTTACTTGATGACCTTATTGTAACATTTGGCAGGAAATCATTATCTATAAGTTGTTATAAACTCTAAAAATTGAAGGATATTAAACTTTTGATGATGGTATATCTCTCCTATTGCATCAATTTATTCTTCTTATTATTTAAATTTCAAATATCCCAAAGAAACTAAGTCCCACTAGGCATGCCAAAACTATTGATGTTTTAGATTTGCACCCAAGCTGAGTAGAAGATTGTTAGAGTATTTTACTCAAATATAGTCTAACATGGGAATAATCCTAGGCTATGGGTATCCTAATAATGGATCAAACCTCTAGATAAGGTTGGATTCCTTCTGAATCTATCACCTAAACCAAACCTAAACTAGCACTCACTTGGAAAAAGGAGAGAGACTTAACAAAACTTATAAAACATGTAAAATAGGTGATGCACCATTGATTTGATCACTCAAAATCACACAATACACACTATGAGACACGTTAAATACAAAATAAAATCAATCTCACATACATATTTTAGAATAAGGCAATAATCAGTTATTAAATCAATAAGAAAGGGAAAATATCCACTTTCAAGTTAGACAACAAACTATAAATTGCACTTATAATGACTTGTGAGAAATATTAAGCACTACCTAAAGGTGATAAAAACTTAGACATAAGAAAGGAACAAATATTCACTTAACCAAAATACATGAATTCATAGAACACACTTCAATCTAGCTTGGAAAATGATACAATCTAGTCTTCATTGAATTAAAAAGTATCACAATACAAACTTTGGGAGAGTCTGATCATACCAAAAAAGAGGGATAAATTTTAAGTATTGGAAGACTATACTTATAGAAAAGGGAAAGAAAGACAGAGATGTGCATTGTAAAATTCCCAATCACTTTTTATGGATTAGCACCAATTTGAGGTCATTGACTCGTGACCTTATCAATAAGGAACAAATTTTGTAAAAGAATTGAATACTCATTATCCTTATCCATCTAGTCAGTGTCCTTATTGGAACTCCATCATTAAATATCTGATATGTTGTTGAGGATCATGTCTTGGAATTGACAAAATTATGCCACATCTACTTTGGGTGGACATTAGTAGGTGTTTATAAAAAATGTGACCATACTGATAGGTAATCCAGCTCTTCATGATAATACTTACATCTGTATTCACTAAAACTCAATCTTAGGTCCATTATATTGATGGAAAATCAATCTTAGACCGTTGGTTTTCACATAGTCATAATATTCATGAAAATTTGAAAAATGCTTGACCTTGCTTCACAAACACTAGTCCAACTTTTATCTCTATATTTGGTCTAATATCGAACATCTATTTTTCATTTGGAACCCTACGAGAGATAAAAGGATATTATGTAAAAGGATTATTCATCTAAAACCAATGAAAATGTAAATGGAATAACTCTATAATAGGGTCAACAAGTTTGAATTTATCAACAAAAGGTCTTGTTTAAACTTTAATGGTGATAGAGCCTTATCCTTGACCATCTTGCTTGTATGACAATCTTTGTTGTTGATCAAGCTCTAATGGTGATATGGGTCCTTAATATTTTTCTCACCTTGGTTAAAGAACTAGTTCATGGACCTTTAATGGAATATTTTTAGATTTTCTTGATGTTCATTGGTCATCGATTACTAACTTGGGCCATTCACATTATGCCCAACTATTTTTATTTTTATTAGTTCCATAGATTTTGTTGAATTATTGACTCTACTCATACCATTATATTTGGATGTATAAAATCAGAAAAGTCCTTTATTTCGTAACAAAAGATATGTTTGACATGTTTACTTAATCTTTCACCTTTAGATCAATATGTATAAGCTCATGCACACCATGGATCTCATTAGGCCCACTTTCTTGTTAGTGAATGTGCACTATTGGATCTCAGCCTGATGAACCCATGTCATAAGACCTTGTTCAATTTGAAACTCTTTAAGTTTTTAACCCAAAGACCTTTTGACTCATTTGAATCTAGTGTGGATCATTAGATCTCATGTGTCAATATGAAAGATCATGTAGACCATTAATCTTAACTAACTTTAAACCTTTTAAGGACATCTTAAACTGAAATGGTTACTTTATGGAGCTTGGAATTTGATCCTTACACAAACATCAATGACATTTTCATGCTTATCACTACATTTTAAACTTCAATGATCATTTCCTATGCTTGTATTTGACACTCGTGGAAATATCTTGGGTTTTTTTAATAAAATTACTATTTTCCATTGCTTGATTTTGACACTTGCACACCCAACATTTCTTTTTTAGATTAAAAATACCCTAGGATACTTCCTTTAGACCATTTGATGGGAATTTTTGTAATTTTTTTCATTGAATAAATGACACTTTAGGTTTTTCCCTTAGGATACTTTCCTAAAAAATGACCCTTAGAGAAATTTTTTCTTTAGACAACTTTATTAAATACTAACCCTTCAAAAAAAGTGTTTAGGATACTCTACTGTATAAATGACCTTTTTATAAAAACATATAGGACACTTTACTTGGAAAAATGACCTTTTGGGATTTTCATTTAGTTCACTTGGTCAAAGAAACGACCTTTTTGGATTTTCTGTTGGACCAATTACCCTAAAATATACCCTTCATAAAAATTAATTGGGACACTTTGTTTGAAAAATTACCATTCAAAACTTTTGTATCAAATAAAATGTCTGAGAGAATTTATACTTAGCCTTTTTTTATGCGAACTGTTTCCCCAAAATAATTAAGTCTTCAAAAACATTATCTTCATATTTTTATTCAGACAAAATTTCTAAGAGAATTCATTCATTTAGAAACTTTGTCTTAGATAATTTGGTCAAAATAATCTTCAACACTTAGCCAAAAAAGGGTCCTAAAAGATTTAAACTTAGCAAAATGAAAGCCTGAATGAAATCTATAAAGTAAGGAATTTAGCCAAAACAAATATTTTGTACTTATATTTTTTGAAAGCCTTTAGTCCCTTCTAAAGTTGTACTTGAACTATTTTTTATTCTTTGAAGTCCTGAATGAACCATCAAAACATGAAACTGCAGACTTGTTTCATGACCTTGAATTTACTTGGTTTCATGAAACCTACTTGGACCCTTCTTCTTGTAATTGTAGACATGTATCTTGAATATCAATTAGATCACACTTTGATATTTATTAAAGTATTTTAAAATATTTTAAAATGGCATATGGTCTTTCCACTCCTTGTGACATTGGGTCACTCTTCAATTGGGATTCTACTCCTTCCATTTGACTCTTGGACTAGGTATATATTTGGCACATAAACCAAATTTGGTTAATAGGTACATTAATGCTAGCTCTATTTAAGATAGAAAAAAATTATATAATCTATATCATAATGTATGGAAATCAAACATATAGCTAAACCTATAATACTTAAATTTATTTGACAATAATAGTTGCTAAAAAGAGAAAGTAAAAAAAATAAGATATTTAATGGTTCCCTATACTATGATAGATAAAGACAAGTGGTTATTAGTGATGAAGGATATAAATAGGTATGATTATACATCATTTTATTCTCTCTTTTGTCTTTGATAACAATCTTGTTTAATTTTTCTACTTTTTTCTACAACTCTTGCATAGTCTAGTTCATCTGATTCATTCCTCGTCATCCTTTCACCATCTCTTA